>JASPKZ010003831.1:340000-570000 GCA_030220185.1 Diploptera punctata | reverse complement strand
TGTGATAGAAAAATGTATTCATGACTTTCAATTTGTTGTAGGTGAGGAAATCTATTAGTCTTAATCCATTGTTATTGCATCTCTGTTCTCCAAAAGTTCCTATGGATTGTTCTATTTTAGTTTCCAATTCTTGCATTAAAATCTCCTAATAAGGTAATATAGTCATTTTGATTTATTTCATTGAAAATATGGTGTAATTCATTATAAAATTGATTGCCTCAAGAATGGCTAGATCCAGGATCCCCAAGGCAATAATGAACTACTGTCCAAATGGGAAACGGAGCTGTAGAAATGTAGATGAAGATGATACATTCCTAATTCGAATCAGCCTCTTAGATGAGGTTAGCGGAAAAGTTAAACACAATTGTCGCATCTGGTGGTCGGAAAATCCCCATGTCGTAATTGAACAGCAACGGGACACTCTTAGATGGAATGTTTGATGTGGGACCTTGCGTCACAGAGTCATAGTTTTCTTTGTTTTAACTGAGAAGACGGTTTCTGCAAACACGTACCTTGATATGTTGCAATTTTTCAGCAAGGTGGGGTTCCACCGCACTTTGCCCACGTAGTTCGTATATTCTTAGACGAACAATTCCCTGCAAGATGGATCGGAAGAGGATCACCGTGCATCACCTGGCCTGTCAGATCACCATACCTAACACTGCCTGATTTTGTTTCCTGTGGGATTTGTTAAGGGCCAGGTCTACAGGACACCAGTACGTGATATGGCAGAGTTACAAGAAATAATTTATGCTGTTGTCAACAATGTTACACCACAGATGCTTCATCACACATGGGTCAATAATGAATACCGGTTGGACATTTCCCGTGCCATGTTGAGGTTTATGGAACATAAGATAAAAAAAAGTCCCAGTTTTCACTCTTTGCAGAAACTGGCTTCATCTATATATTCATATTAGTTCAGAGATTATAGCTATTTATTTTATTATACTTATAAGCGGAACACCCGGTATTGTCGGACAGAAGACTGTGCATGACAACAACATTTGGAAAAGTACATTATAATTAATTGTGCATACCGTTCATTTGCGACTTAATCGCTTGTATGGGAAACACCAGTACTTCAGTATTTTGTAGCAGAAGTGAATCGATTAAGAATTAACATAGAAGAGATTTGTATAGCCTACCCATGAACTTCTATTTGGTAGCAATTAAATTAAATTTCAAATTTTACACATAATTGCTTCGTTATACAGGGTGATTCATAAGTCACTGCACAAACTTCGTGGGTGTAATATAGAGGCAAAAATAAGACGAAAATGTTCTATTCCACTTTTTCTGAACGTACTTCGTTTCAGAGTTATGAACGGCATTGGGACGCCGTAGCGTAGTGGTTAAGGCACTGCGATACAAGCTGGAAGGTCGATGGTTCAAGTCCAGGATTTTTAAACTGACCCAAACCTTCTGGCGGCACTATGGCCCTGGGGCCGATTCATCCTCTAACGGAAATGAGTACCAGACGCTTATTCTGGGGTAAAGGCGGCCGTCACGCAGGATTGACAACCCTGCTGGCATCAAGTGCCGATTGTCCAGAAAAAGTGGGAGCCTTAACCTCGCACTACTCCAAGGGCCTCCTGAGGTCTGTAGTGGGAATACTTTACCTTTACCTTATTGGGATGTCCATGCACAAGGTCGTACAGCGTATGTGTACAGTAGTGTAGCTGCACTACTACAGTAGACTACTTACTACATTGTACTAGTAAGTCATTCGACTGTTTACACCAGTGGTTGAGTAGACTACAGTTCTGAGTGATGGCATACACAAACAATTAATACGCAGATATGCACCTCCTTTACGGCGCAGCAGACGGAAATTCATGAGAAGCACGTTGACGGGTCAGGAAATTGTTTCCAAACATACAAGTAACAAACAATCAAACGTTTGCAGCTGTGGACAGGCGTATGAGGGAGTACGGCATTCGTGATGTGGTACGGTCTGGACGGCCTCAACTGCACGGAGTGGCTGTGGAGGAAAACATTCTGCATCTTGTCGATGTCGATCCGACTACAAGCACTCAACGCATTAGTGCCGCTGTTGGGATTTCACAAACGTCTGTATGACGCCTGATTCGGAGACAGCAATTACAACCATTCCATCTGCAGAAACTACAGGATTTGCTACTAGCTGATTATCCTAGACGCCAGCATTTCTGTCAACGGTTACTCCAGCAACATAGGTTAATCCCTTGTTCACCCGTCGGATACTGTTTACAGATGAGGTCTTATTTACCCGTGGGGACATCATCAACTCGCACAACATGCACCTGTGGGCTTATGAGAATCCACACGCAACAACGGTACGAGGTTATCAACGTCGATTTTCAGTGAACGTTTGGTGTGGTATTGTGGAATACCACTTGTTGGGACCGCATGTTCTACCACCGCGCTTGAATGGTCCAGTGTTCGGAAATTTTCTGGAACATGAGTTGCCTGGTCTGCTGCATGGCGATGTCCCACTCGGTACACGAAACTCCATTTGGTTTATGCACGATGGCGCCCCTACTCATTTCAGTCGCGTAGCCAGGGTGTATCTCGATGTCGCATATCCCAATCGGTGGATAGGTCGTCCAGGTCCAGTTGCTTGGCCACCCAGATCACCTGACTTAAACCCCCTGGACTTCTATCTTTGGGGACGCCTCAAGACGCTCGTTTATGCTACTGAAATTCCGAACGTAGCTTGCATTACAGCAGAGCATTGAAAATGGTTGTGTAACAGTGCGGAATGAGATACATAATAATAATAATAATAATAATAATAGCTTTATTTTACCTGGCAGAGTTAAGGCCTTAAGGCCTTGTCTACCACTCAACCAGGTTTAAAAAAAAATACAAAAGAAAAGTCTTAAATCTAAATTACAATATATATATATATATATATATATATATATATATATAAACGATTACAAGTTATGAATACAATACAATTAATATTTATAATGTATTTTGATTTACTCTAAATTTAACGAATTAAATATATAATATGTACAAGATATATAAAAAAACGAGGAAAAGATTAATGACATAGTATAAAATTAAATAAATAGAGAAAAATTAATTATTAGACAACAGGTAACTGTATAAGCGTGACTTAAAGGTGCCAAGTGTGCGGCAACCCCTGATATCTTGAGGAAGGAGATTCCAGGAGCGGGCGGAGGCTACTGTGAAGGAAGTAGAATAGGAGGAAGTGCTATGAAGAGGAATTGTTAGCAGACTGCTATCTTGTGACCTAGTGTCAATATTGTGGTAGGAGGATAACTTCTCAAATCTGGACGCCAGGTAAGTAGGAATGTAGGAATTCAGAAGCTTGAAAAGGAGCGAAAGAGAGTGCAATTTACGTCTGTCAGTAAGACGGAGCCAAGAGAGGTTATTAAAGTGTTCGGAAATATGGTCATAACGGCGGATATTGAAAATGAATCGAATGCAAGCATTATGAACACGCTGCAGTCTCTGCGACAAGGCATAGTTTAGTTGGGATCTGCAAAATTCCACGAGCATTATGACGACGGGCACGGTACTGTGTTAACCTGAATGGACGTCACTTTGAACGTGTTGTACGGTAAATGTAACGAGTTGGTATTTCTTGTGTCATTCCTATGCTACTGCATAATTCTGGAATAAAGCACTTTCAGAAAAAGTAGTATAGAACATTTATGTCTCATTTTGATCTCTACATTAGACACGCGAAGTTTGTACAGGGACTTACGAATCACCCTGTATATTTCACAGTCCAATGTTGTGGTCTCGAGGTAGCGTGCTGCCTTGTCACGCAGCAGGCCCGGGTTCGATTCCCGGTCGAGACAGGCTCCTAGGTGAGGTTTTTTCGGGTTTTTCTCACCTGTAAGACAAATGTCAGGAAGCTTGGAGCCAAACGGTCCCCGAAAATCATCCGGTCATCACCATAATCCTAATCATTTTCATCATCACCTTTCACCGGTGCAGAAAGCAACGGGAAGCTACCACACCTATAATTCCCTAGTAAAGCTGCAAAGCATAGCATGAAAATGCTATCATTGCAGTGAAAGATCTGCCCTCGGGCTGAATTACTATGTATATATGAATGAATTAATATATTTAATCAATTTTGGTTGTATATTTATTAGTTTATTGTATTACAAAAAATCGCAACTATAGCCATAATAACCATCTTATCATATTCACATTTCATATTTAAATGAGTGCGAGAGAATGGCGTCTTATCTTAAATCTTTATGTTGTTTTGAATCTGACCCTGGCATTGAGCTGATCAGTCAGCCGGGAGGTCCGTGTCCTTGTATGATCAAAAAGTATGTACGTTATCCGGAGTTTAAAAATTCTCTTCTGAATTCGCATTCATGTACTGCCCGACAGCCATAAGTACCTAAAAGTACCTATAAAGAGAGATGTTAAATAAAGAAAGGTAAATTACTATTATTATTAAATACAATTATTATTATTATTGTTATTATTATTATCATTATTATTATTATTATTATTATTATTATTATTATTATTATTATTATTATTATTATTAACGAACTCACTGACACTAGGTTGATAGCCGCGCGGACATAAACTCTCCATACATCCTTGTCTTGATCTAATATTTTCCAATCATCCCCTGTATAATCTACCTCCCTCATATCATTTTCCTACAAGGAGTTTCCAAATAACACGGATATTGTATGAGTTCTGTTTTTGGCCTAATACCATACTGATTACTTCCATATCTTCATACAGCCACCACTGATGTTCAACATATTTAAATTTCACCAAAACGTACTCCAAGCTTTTATAACTCTCCTTCAGCTGCACTGAATGTGCTACTGGAACTGAAGCAGAGGATTTACCATTGTGTAGCAGCACTCTTTTAAGCCTTATTTTACTAGAATCGATAAATAGTCTCCAGTCATTTGGATCATATTTAACAGAACCCCGTTTTATTGAACTTTTATAAGAATAAATCACTATGAGGTTAGATTTTAAGATAAATTAAAATGTTTCATACCTCTCTTCATAACCAATCTTCTAAGTAGATTGCGATTTCAGGGCATTGACAGCCCCATCCTCAGTACCATCTTGACATAGGAAAAACAAAAAGAAATTTGAAAACAAGGGTGAAAGAACATCTTAGAAATGTCAAAAATGGTGAAGTGGAAAAGTCAGCAGAAGCTGCTCATGCTTGGTCCGAAAAACATCTAATTGAATCAAAAGCTAGTTTAATTAATATAGTAGAAAAACAAAAGGAACTGACGGCTTGGGGAAAAATCCACATTCAGAAAAACAAGAAAGAAAAAACTTATGAACTTCGAAATTTCCGCGGTTTCTGGCTTGATCCGGAGGTTTATCGATCCACCAACAGAGGAAAGAAGTGGTTCTTCCGATCGACAAAACATCAGTCGTCAAGATGGTACTGAGGATGAGGCTGCCAATGCCCTGAAATCGCGATCTACTTAGAAGATTGGTTATGAGGAGAGGTATGAAACATTTTAATTTATCTTAGAACCCAGTTTGTTTATTAAGTATGAAATGTTATTACAGTGAACTTGCTTTTCTTCATCAATGAAGTACTGCAAGGTATATTTTTCTCTGTTCCTGTAGAAAGACACTGACACATCAGCTGCAAGTAAGTTGTTTTCGTGTAGTCTGGAATCGAACTTCTCAGCTATATCCGTGGCAAGATATAAAACCCTTGCTATATAATTTATCTTGGCTTGTGATAATGGTTGTGGCGTATTTCACGTTTCATGAACGAAACAAGTATGATGACGAATAACTATTACTGGCCTTATGTGAAATAAGCTCATTACTGCATGTAGATGGCTTAGGTATAGGCCATGTGCCATAGGTCTCAAGGCAGATGGCAAGTTTGAGTATATAATTCCTTGTTTGTTCTTTGCTTTAAACCTCTTCACATTGCATATACAAAAGTAACAGTCATTAAAGAGATTTTTAGTTTCAGTCACACCATTGGTATTCCAAAACTTAGGGATTGTTACTTCCTCTTTGCCCAATTTCGTAAAGTCTTCAGCACAAACACTGCACACTGTATGAGGAGCCCAAATCCTCGATTGATCTCTTAGTTCGATTCCGAAGTGCGCCTTATAAGTTTTTTGTTACAAATGAGGTTTTTTTCTGCTTCTTCACAAATGAAGCAGAATGAATTTGGATTATGAGATGAAGGGTGGTATGATATGAAATGAAGGAACGAATGGATAAAGATGAAATTACATTATAATGGAGGGAAGAGAAGTGAAAGGTGTTGGTGGGTTGAACTTCGGAAAACGGGAGAACCCCGAGAAAATCCCGGTATGTCCCACTCACTTATTCCCCCCTTCAGAACCGCCAGGATTCGAACACGGGATCTCAATCGTAACTGACGAGCGCTAGATACCATGTCTACCGAGACGGCAATAATTACACTTGGTTTATATATTTATTTATTCACGAATGGGGGATGTTCTTATTTTCATCATCTTGTCTAAAAATGTGTTCGCGTTCATCCAATTTGTTGGCTTTTGCCATTAACTAGTATCATGCCAATACTGGCATTTGGATTTAGAAACCTTTACGGCAACACTGGCGCCACCATTCTTCCAAATATTTACAATTTCCTAATAGGCCCCTGTATGTATTACGTCTTCATAGTTCACGAACATTTTATATATTTGCAAATCATAATCTTTGGTAACTTTGAGACATTTTCATGGTCCCAATCTAATCCAGCGAGCCCTGACATCTCTTCATGTCATTTTACAAATATTTTATTTTTTCCCAAACTTGTTTTAAGTCTCTTTGAAACACAGTGAACATCTTCCCACAAAACCTACCATTGTATCCCGTCTATATGCACATACCTCTTCCTGGTTTTTCTCCATACATCCTTGCTATTTTCGCTTTCCTTTTCCCCCCACTAAACACACCCCAATATTTTAGATATCCTCGTAATTTAGTTTGCACAAAATTTCGCAAGTATATTCCTACTTTGGCTGTCATAGCAATGCTATAAGCGTTCTTCATGCCTTGGATTAGCCGCAACTAGAACCTGAGTACACGAATTTTGCAAGTTGTGTCGTCCCGAAATGACCCAAATCCATATACAGCTAGAAACAATCTTACTTATTCTACGTGGCCACGAATCTCTGGGTTCGATTGTGCCGGTGATTTAATTAGTAATTTCACTAATCTGCTTCGAATTTATTATCTACGAAGTTTGAATAGTTACAGGGTATTTTTAGCGTGCTAAATCAAATGTTGTATTCAGAAAATTCCTATCACGTGCATTTTCATTTTGTAATTTGACTATTAAATTTATTGTGATGTGTAAACGCCCTCTTACGGCGCTTAACTGATTGATGCAAAACTATTATGACATCATTGACCGTCCAAATAAGTATAAATTGTTTTTACTCATGAGTAAAAATCGGTATAGGCCTATACAGTATTATCATATGAGTGATTATCAAGTCAGAAATAATCAGATAGCTCTCGCTAGAATTTAAAATGTTGAAAAAACTTTAAACGCATTTTCCTCGGAACTTACATAATGGCTCGGTTTTTAACTCACCGTGTGTCTGGTTACAAGCCGTCCGTTTGAAATAAACGCGCTAAAATTATCTTTACTCGCCAAATGGACTATAGTATGCTTGATTGAAGTGTATTTTGGATAGCTATATCAATCAAGTAACATGCTTTATGATTTATTGAATAGTGTATACGTCGGCAGAACATCAAATAAATTAAATTATACGTAACCCACCATTCAAAACGAGGAGTGATAGAAAACCTTAGAATGGTGGTGGAGGGATTCAGCAGTACTTCTTCAATATTGCTCCTTAATAACTATGACGTAAGGTGAAGTTTACTGCATGAAACACCGACTGCTGGTTTATTGTTATGTCTGTAGCGGTATACCTTTTTATCATAAGTAATGCCACGAGTGATTTCCAAATTATCGATAAATGCACGACTCATGAATTGAGGAGTGAATTTATCTAGAGAATTTGGAAATCAAGAGTGGTTTTTGTTAGGACTATTTAACGTATAAAATTAAGCTGTTTACTCACAAATCATTAGTAAACTATATTTATTTTAAAATGTTTATATATTTAATGTAAACGGCGATGTTTGAAAACAAATGGTAAACGTTATGTTTCATTTGATCATCACTGCAACCAGATCATATTATTTATTGTCAAAGGATCGGAATATTGTATGAATGCACTCTAGTGGAGAAAAAATGAAACACATCAAACTGTATATTAATTAATTTCTGATGTCGTATGAAATAAATATGTCAATTATATTTTTCTGCAACGTTAATTCCTGGGAAGTAATAGGTTTAAGAAAGGTCAAACAGTGGTTTCTTATATATATATATATATATATATATATATATATATATATATATATATATCTTTTATATATATATATTTTTTTTTATTTAAGAGCCCCGCCACTATCCCCCTAGGTTTCCTCGGTCTTAATGCCCATATCCCCAGGTCTGCTCTTGTCCCTATTTATTATCTAGCGTGATTTCTTTATTTAATTCATTATACTTTTACAGAGTGCGGCTAGTTGAAACTTAATCTAAGATTAAAATTCATCGGAGAACATATTGTTTAAACAACTCACCTCATAGGATTCATGCTTCCATGATATCGCGATTTCAAACATAGTCATGTTCATCGTCAGCCATAACTCCGACTGACGAAATCTTCGGCCGTCAACTATTCTATTGTCGCCATCTTCAGTGCTGCAGTGAGGTGAGTTGTTTAAACAATATGTTCTCCGATGAATTTTAATGATTATACCTCATAATGTTTACTTCCCAACATTAATTAAATTTAATCTAAGATGTTTACAGTTATATTACATTATGGTTTCTTAACCTAATTTTGTTTCTTATACAATTTAATAATAATATACATAAAATGGAAGTATTAATCTTAAATCTACTTAACCTAAACTTAATATTACAATTTATCAAGTATACATATTGATATATTCTAAGTTCTAATTCTATTTATTCTATCGTTGATTTCCTCGTCTTCTCTTCTCTTCTTCAGCTCGTGTGCATAGAGCTTTTTGGGTATACTCCGCGATCAACTTGTAGTTTTCTTTCTGCATCTAGAACCGCAAAGGAGGAGGCCAGGCCTCGTTACTGACGTGCACGGCTATTTCTAGTTGTCTTCTGATGTATAATAATCAATTGCTACGAATGTTTTTCTATTATATCTCGCAAGCCGAATCTGGTTACATTCGTGCTATATATATAATTGGCAGCCACTTGATAAAATGAAAGTGATAAAATCGAGGTGAAAAACGACTGTGATTGGTTGTAATTCAAAATTCATTGAAATATGATTGGCCATTGACTGCCATTTGGGGCATGAGTTAAATAGTCAGTGAAAGTACCAGTATAATTTATGTATTGCTTTTAGAACAATTCAAAGTCTATTATTATCATTATCATCAACGACTACTTTCTTTGAACCATATCAAAGATTACAGCTCCAGAAAGAAAAACGGTTTCAACGGTTATCTTTTTATTTCAGTACTCTTTAACATCTAAGGTCATGACGTCTGGAATCTTTCGTTGTATCCAGTAGACTGTATTTTTATTCTGATATAAATTAAAAGAAAAAAGTCCCGCGCCGTAGCCGAGTGGTTAAGGCAAGAAACCTTGGCGCAGAGCTACAGGACTTGCGCTGGTTCGAGTCTCCACGGGGGAAGAGGTCCCGCGCCGTAGCCGAGCGGTTAAGGTAGGAAGCCTTGGCGCAGAGCTATGGGACTTGCGCTGGTTCTAGTCTCCATGGGGGAAAACATTTTCTCATAGTATTTCGGCCAGTATGGTACCGGTGCCCACCCAGCATCGTGAGGCAATTGGGTAGCTACAATAAGTATCGGTCCAGGTTGAACCAGCTATAACGGCTGGGAGACTCGACATGCTAACCACATGTCACCCCTACACCGGCTGTTGATCATCTACCTCTGTGATTGACACATGTGGATGTGAAGGGTCAGCAGCCGGCTGGTAAAAGGGCAATCGCTGAAAAGTGGAAAGATCAATCGGATATAAATGAAAAGTAAAGAGCCGTGGCTATGCGTCGCAATGAGTCATGCCTTGGCGCAGAGCTTCCGGACAGACTGGTTCGAGTCACCATGGATAAAGACATTTTGTCATGGAATTTTGGCCAGTATGAGACCGATCTGTACCCAACATCGCGAGGAATTTGAGTAGTTACGATAAGTGGCGGCTCCATGTTATACAGGGAATCCATTTTAAGCGAAAACCTTTTTACAGCATTGCAGCGGGTCTCACTTTGCCCGCTATTGTGCTTGACCAGGTGGGGAGCGTGTTCTGTTACTACCAGCAAATGAAGACAGACAGAAGCTACAAAATACAAATAACTCAACTAATTTAGATTATTATAAAAATAGGCCTACACATAGAGGCTTGTTACTCACCATTTATTTGAGATACTGTTGAAACTGACCTCCGTCCGCAGTAAGACATGCCTCACGACTTTAAAACAAATTAGCTGCTACTTTCTGTAATTCCGCTTCTGTAATAGACTGCAATGCACGTGTTATTTCGACCTTAAATTCTTCTAAGGTATGAGGATTATTTTGGTAAACTTTTCCCTTTAGGTATCCCCAAAGACAATAGTCACAGTAAGTTAGGTCCTTTGATCTAGGGGGCCATAAACCTGTGCTAATTATCCAGTCATCGAAAACTTCACGTAAAGTTTCTATAGATTTATGAGCAGTATGCGCTGTCGCATCATCCCGTTGTTTTCATAATATCCATAATCATTTTCTTCCCATTCGTTAAGAAATGGACGCAACATTGTTGTCACATAAACAGCTGAGTTTACACGGTTTATATATATATACCTATAGGCCCAATTATCCACCGTGTGCTTACCGCACAACAAGCCCCTATTTTAATGGGATGCAAAGGCACTTCCTGGATAATACGAGTATGTGGGTTCTCAGTACTCCACATTTTCGATCCGCATTTACTTCATTTTCGATTACTTTCTTATGTAACACACGACAACAGGCGACATTCGTTCCACTACAACACACTGAAGCAACTAACTGCTGGGATGTTGTGTACAACTTGTCTCCCACGCTGTGATAGTACTGCTCACAGCGGCGGCAGCAGAATGATGCGAGGTTTCCTCTTAAAATGGATTCTCCGTAGAATACCAGCTATAACGGCTGGGAGACCAGACATGCTGATCATATCCACCTATACTTGCTAGGCGATCGTCCAGCTCTGTGATTGGTACGTGCGGATGTGAGGTCAGCAGGGCCAAGCGTCTCATATCCTCTCAGGGTATTGAGAAAACTGTGGTACTACAAAATAATTGAATTATAACTTTAGAAACACTGAAACTGCGTAAACTAAGCCAATCTCTCAGCAAGTCGAATTTATGATACAATTTCGGTGGTGTATGCAGCATATCTTTATTTTTATTAAGTCAGAACACCGGCGGTGAAAGTCTATAATTCTATATATCTGTATTTTCTTAATGAAATAGTATGTACCTAGTTTCTTTGTGGGAAACCCACTCTTAGTGGTCGGATCAGTTACTTGTATTAATTATTTTCTCGTTTTATTTCAATGCATATGCCGAGTTTTGTTCCAAAAAATGAAAAATTACGACAATTATAGTGATTTATAAATTTTTGCTCTGATTTTACTGGTTAATGAACCGTGTGTTTCTTAATTAATTGTTACGTATATTGTGTCCACTAGAGCGTTAACACACACACACGTATATATATATATCATGTTTTGCTTTAATTGTTACTATTAAAGTTAAGTGACAGCACCATGTAAATTGTAAAAAAAAAAACTTTATAGGAACCTACTGTATCATACAATATACACACTCAACCACCATTAACTAACTCACTGGCATTATCGAACTCGTAGGTTCATGCCCGCGCGACATAAGCTCTCCATATGTCCCTATCCTGAGCTAATGTTTTTCAATCTTCCCCTGTATAATCTACTTCCCTCAAATCATTGTTAATGTTATTCTTCCACCGCATTCTTGTTCTATCAACTGGGCGTTTTCCCTCTGGTTTTCCTACAAGAAGCTTCCATACACGTCTTTCATTCCCCATTCGTGCCTCATGTCCTACCCATCGCAGTCTGAGACTTAACTGTGCCTTCCTATAAAGACCATGTAATTCACTGTTACGCATCTTCTCCATTCACTGTCTGTTCATCTCCCTTTGGTCCAAAAATTTTCCTAATAACGTTATTCTCAAATACTCGTAATCTCCTTTTCTCCCTTAAAGTAAGAGTCTATGTTTCGCATCCATATAATACAACTACAACCAACATTAAATTAACTTAAATATATATATATATATATATATATATACACATAATCAGTTTGGTGAATCACACTCTTAGCTGCAGTGAAAGCAACTGATCTATGGTGAACTCCAGAAAAAGTCTCTGGTCCTCCAGGTTAGAGTTGATGCTATGAGCCAGCTCCTTGTACATTGTAAAGAAAAAACTTCATGCTAAAAAATCAAAATTTATAGCCTCTGGAAAAGGGAAACATGGTAGACCAAAGCCTACGTGGGTAAAGGGATTTCAAGACAACATGAAGAAGAGAAATATGACAGAAACAGACACAGAAGATCGGGAAGTATGGAAAATGGACTAAGATACCGTCAAATTCTTTAAGTTTCAAGTCCATAACTATTACTACTCCAGTGTATACATTTGTATTTTGGTTGAGGATACCTGTGCATATAACAGAAACAATCCTGAAATAAAAAAAATCAATTTGGTACTTGATAACTCATGTAACAAAAATGAAATTATAACTCAACAAATGTATTTTAGGCTCTGATAGAGATTCCCAGATTTGGAATCCTGAAACAACTTTTGCTTTCAAAATTAATATTATTTGTGCTCAAAAATAAATTACTTGCAAAATTAAAATGTTAGTTGTACCTCACTTTAAAACTGAAAAAGTTAGTAGACTCCATACCGCAAATGGTTAGCCACTCGCCTTCTACCTCTGGGCCCCGAGTTCGGACCTCGATCACTCCATTTTGGGTTTTGTGGTATACTAATCGCGCCGGTTCTGGTTCTTCTCGGGTTTCTCTCGATTTCCCCTGTCATAAACTTAATTCCTTCACTTCTCTGTACTCATGTCATCCATTTTGTATACTTTAATTTTTCTCTGTGATTGTGTTAACAGACGGTATCCTTGTAGCCTATATCACAGACGTTAATAATAGTAAGTTTTCCAATACTGTTATTTTAACTCAATTCCAATAATTGATCATATTATAATATTATAATGATGTGAAAAAAAAAATTAATGTCTGAACCAGGAATCGAACCGTGGACCTCCAGACTAGTGTGCAGCCCACTACACCATTCTAGACTTAGCACAAACATTAACATATATACAAATCTATAATTCTCGTTTCGTCCGCTGTCAGGTAGGTGTCACTACCATCGCCAACTGCCGGCTTCGTTGAGAAGTATCTATATTTGAGAATTTTATACCACCACTTTAATAAGCAGTAAACGATGTTATTTAACATTTTCCAATACTGTTATTTTAACACAGTTCCAATAATGGATAATATTATAATGATGTTGTGAAAAGAAAAATGAATGTCTGAACCAGGAATCGAACCGTAGACCTCTAGTTCTCCAGACTAGTGCGCAGCCCACTACACCATATTAGACTTAGCACAAACATTAACAATTCTTTTCACATATATACAAATATATAATTCTTGTTTCGTCCGCTGTCAGGTAGGTGTCACTACCATCGCCAACGGCCGGCTTCGTTGAGAAGTATCTATATTTGAGAATTTTATACCACCACTTTTATAAGCAGTAAACGATGTTATTTAACATTTTCCAATAGTTTTATTTTAACCCAGTTCCAGTAATGGATCATATTATAATATTATAATGATATTGTGAAAAGAAAAATGAATGTCTGAACCAGGACTCGAACCGTGGACCTCTAGTTCTCCAGACTAGTGTGCAACTCACTACACCATATTAGACTTGGCATAAACATTAACAATTCTTTCCACGTATACAAATCTATAATTCTCGTTTCGTCCCCTGTCTTTTCACAATATTTTTTATAATATTACTAGAAGTCACGGCCACGCGTTGCTGTGGCTAAGGTATACGTTAAAAATTTAAATTAAGTTGGAGTATTTCAGCCAGATTACTTAAAACCAATACTTACACACGAAATTAATAATATTGAAAATAAAATAAACACTGAACACACTTAAATTATGAAATAATCAATATTTGTAATTCAATTGAAATTCGCGGCTGTAACAAAAAGCACAGTCATCTGGATCTCTCTTTGTTAAATAATAAACCAATTACCTTACCAAATTACCTTACACCGCCATCTGTTAGAATCGTATGGAACTCACAGATAATTATAACTCTTTGTTAAATAATAAACAAATAATTTGCAATAAAAATAATGCGACTATACATTTAGTTATAAACTACCCTAAGTCTCAAGTTGGATCAAACTGCACACAGTGTACAAAATTTTATTAAAATCGGTTCACTAGTTTAGGATTCCATCGCGGACAAACAACGTGACACGAAATGTTTATATATTAAGATAGTACGTTTACCTCATATCACTCCTAGACCTGCATTACGCCGGACGAGAGTAGAGAGTTTACTGTAGAGATGAAACCAGTCGGTTTGGTTGACCCCTGATTTGAATTCAGGATCTCTTGGAATATAGACGGGTTCAAAACAATGTGTCACTCGGAATATTTCTCTTGGACCTGGTTGGCATATTAATAATGCAATATTGAAGGCTTCGTGTGCAGACCTAGTTTAGTCACCACAATCCTGGTTATTGAATTTACTCAGCTTCACTTTCTCTGTAATCACTTTCTCCACAAAGTTTGTCGCCAAATCGAGTTCTCCCGCAGCTAATTGCATTACGTGCTATTTGCATTATTGCTAACAGCTGCTCGTTATATATAACAACTTGGAACTCTGTGCACTTTTTCACAGTCAACAATGCATTTACATTAATTTTATTAAGACGTACATTACACACTAAAACTGTTTTCAGTAGTTCCGTCAATAATTAATTTCTCTCTCTTTCTCAGTCCCGCGCCGTAGCCGAGCGGTTAAGGTAGGAAGCCTTGGCGCAGAGCTACGGGACTTGCGCTGGTTCGAGTCTCCATGGGGGAAGAAATTTTTCATGGTATTTCGGCCAGTATGGGACCGGTGCCCACCCAGCATCGTGAGGCAATTGGGTAGCTACAATAAGTAGCGGCTCCAGGTTGAGGAACCAGCTATAACGGCTGGGGGACTCGACATGCTAACCACATGTCACCCCTACATTGGCTGTTGATCATCTACCTCTGTGATTGACAAATGTGGATGTGAAGGGCCAGCAGCCGGTTGGTAAAAGGGCAACCGCTGAAAAGTGGAAAGACCCTCAATCGGAATCTCTTTCTCTCTCTCTCTATCTCCCTCCCTCCCACTCTCTCTTTCTCTCTCTCCCTCCCTATAGTGTCATTCTCATTAATCTTACCTGTAATATCTCCTTCTTCATCACGGTTTAGGCTTATTTACTAGCCTGTTCCGGCCCCAAATTGCTGCTCTTTCCATGTTTTCCTTGGTCTTCCCAAACTTCTTCCTTGTCGTGAATAGTTGTATGCTGCTTTTGGTATTCTATTCTCAGACATCCTTGCCAAGTGTTCTTTCCAGTTTGTTCTGTATTTCTCTATTGTTGAGTTTAATTCCTCTATTTTTAGTTGTCTTATTTCTGTGTTATGTTTTTGTCTGTTCTTTGATATCCTGCTATTGGTCTGAGGAATCTCATTTCAGCAGCTTGTATCCTGGCAGATTGTTGTGTTGTCACTGTCCATGTTTCTGATCCATAAGTAATAATAGGCACTGTCATTGTCTTGTATAATTTCATTATAGAGTGTTTCCTGGCTTTATTTTTCAAAGTTCTTTTTAGTGTACCTGTTATATAATTAAACTTATTTATTTTGTTATTTATATCTGTTTCTGCTGTGTATGATATATCGCAATATGAAATATAATTCAACAATCATTTAACGATCACATATCAATTTTTGTTACAATAAATAACAAAATATTTTTTCTAAATTTTCTGCCCTTCCTTCTGTCACTTAAAATGTGTTTGTACGAAGGTCTCTCCATTTCACATGAGGTCACAGGGCAGTATCGCAAAGAGGCTATGTCACTCACAGAATAAGAAATAATTATTTTTCGGATTCACCTTGCAACGCACTGTTCACATCCCGAATAAACTTTAGTCCTGGATTCCTGGCTTCGATTTTTCAATTTTTTCACGAAGTGTCTTTCCAGTTTGTCCGGGCACTTCTTGGGCGACGGCGGCTTCATACATCTGTAGAGCAGAATATAGTGGCACTCCTCTTTCTTCCAGATGTGTGATTGCGGCTGGTAGTTTACTAAAATAGGTTTTAATAAAAGCTAATTTAGCCTGTAAGATTTTCTCACTGCATGCATTTACTGCAACTGCAATACTTGCTGCTTCATTCACTTCCAAAGCTTCTAGCACTTTTGTCACGTCTTCTAGGTGGTCACAATAATACAATGTTGCTTCTATCCATGTTGCCCATCTTGTAAGGATTGACTCTGGGGGAAGACGAGTATCTGGCACCATTTGAGAAAGTAATTTCACTCTTCACTTTTCTGTGGGAAAGTAGTCGCAATAGAATTGTAGCAAGGGGACATTGTTAAACTTATTCTTTAGGTCTGACGCACATTGAAAATCAACGCACTCCATTTGCAGATCCTTGGGCACCTCGTCTATTTTAATGGAGAAAGAGGAAGAAAAGATTGAAACTTATAACTTTCTCTTTGAAGTCTTGAAATCTAACGCATAATCTAATTAGTTTCTTAATTCTTATATAATTTTTGCGTACTTTTGATAATATTGGTTACTCCACTTTTGTAAAGTTGGGAAATGCCGAAAGTTGTTTTTTATTTGATTCCCAAAGTCTCAATTTTGCGTCAAAGGCCTTCGCGTGATCTAACATAGTAGTGATCAATTAGTCTTTACCTTGGAGACGTGAATTAAGTCCGTTCAGTTTTGTTGTTATATCTACCAGAAAGGCAAAGCCACACATCCATTCTGCGTCTATAAATTCAACAATAGGTTTGCCCTTCTCCTCCATAAATGTTTGTATTTCGTTTTTGAGATCAAACACTCGCTTCAACATTTTGCCACGGTTCAGCCATCTTATTTCAGTATAATAAACAAATATCTTCTAAACCCGAATCGAGATTTTGTAAGAAATTTTGAAATTCTCTATGTCGCAAACCATGTGAATGAGTGAAATTCACTATTTTTACAGCGATTTTCAGAACACTATCTAAATTTAGGGATTTAGCACAAAGGTTTTCTTGGTGTATTAAATAGTAATATTTCTACTTTAGCCGCCTCTGCTTGCAGTAATTTAACTAACCCTTCTCGTTTTCCTGCAAATGCAGGAGATCCGTGTGTTGTTATTCCAGATAGATTTGTATATTACAAGCCAAGAAGATTCAATCGTTTCGGCGACACTCCCCAGTATATCATTGGCTGTAGTGGTACCTTTAAGAGGGACCATCCATCCATCCATAGTAATTCTGCCCGAAGGCAGGTCCTTCACTGCAATCGTAGCATTTGCATGCTGTGCATGCAGCTTTACTAAGAAATTGTAGGTGTGGTAGCTTCCCGTTGCTTTCCACACCGGTGAAGAATGATGATGATGATAAGGATAATGATGATGATGATGGCCATATGATTTCGGGGACCGTTTGGGCCTTAAAGTTTTCCTGACATTTGTCTTACAGGTGAGGAAAACCCCTGATAAAAACCTCACCCAGAAAAAACTGCCCCGACCGGGGATCGAACCCTGGCCCGCTGCGTGACAAGGCAGCCCGCTAACTCGAGACCACAGCGGTGGACCTATGAGAGACAAGAGCAGCTAATTCTTCTGTAATATTAAAATCTTTAACAACTGCCCTTAAGAAAATTGCTAATTGGGCAGTATCGCTAGCATCACTACCCTCATCGAGTGCCAGAGAATAGAACTGGAAATTTGTGGCTTGGTATTTTAAAGTTATCTTTATATCGGACGCTAATTCGTCAATAAGGCGATCTATAATATGTTGCGTCAAGATTCATTTTGCAAATGTGCTCTTTTTCACGGCATATAATATCAGCAACACTATCAAAGCATTCTTTAATAAACTCGACATCTGAAAACGGTTTAGATTTTTTTTAATTAATATAATATTATAGAATATTCACCTGAAAGGTCCGTCTCCTCAACTTAATTAATCATTTAACTGTAGCGCTTTCGGGACTTGTCCCATCATCGGCAGGATTCAAAACTGGTGCTTCACTGAAGATCTGGTAGAGGGGGTTGCATGATGATGGGACAAGTCCCGAAAGCGCTACAGTTAAATGATTAATTAAGTTGAGGAGACGGACCTTTCAGGTGAATATTCTATAATTTTATATTAATTTTGAATAAACCTCAACGGAATACATCGTGAATCTTATAAAAGTTGATTAGATTTTTTTGCAATAATTTCTGCTAGGTGTAACTCGCTTTTACGAGAGATTCAGTTTGAAGTGACACATTCTTAAAAATTAACTGCTGTCCCGAAATTATAATTTTATGTTCGATTACCTCGTCACAAAATTTACCCTCAAATTTATCATATGAAGACGCATGTTTCGTGTCGTAATGTCGATTTATGTTATGCTCCTTAAACACTGAAACTGTTTCATTTCAAATTAAACACACTGCTGTCTTGTTTAATTCAGTGAAAAAGTACTGATTTGTCCATTTTATTTGAAATTATCTACCTTCGTCTGAAATTTTTATTTTCTTGCTGCTATACTTGGAAGCCATAATTCCGATCCGATTGAGGGTCTTTCCACTTTTCAGAGGTTGCCCTTTTACCAGCCGGCTGCTGGCCCTTCACATCCACATGTGTCAATCACAGAGGTAGATGATCAACAGTCAGTGTAGGGGTGACATGTGGTTAGCATGTCGAGTCCCCCAGCCGTTATAGCTGGTTCCTCAACCTAGAACCGCTACTTATTGTAGCTACCCAATTGCCTCACGATGCTGGGTGGGCACCGGTCCCATACTGGCCGAAATACCATGAGAAAATTTCTTCCCCCATGGAGACTCGAACCAGCGCAAGTCCCGTTGCTCTGCGCCAAGGCTTCCTACCTTAACCGCTCGGCTACGGCGCGGGACGGAAGTCATAATTAACAATTATAAAACTCACAGAATTAATTATATTCTTCAAACCTCTCACTAACCCTGACACTACAATGTGAGCGAACAACTGCAAACTGGAAACTAACTTTAAATGTACAAAATGTAGCGATAATAAAACATCTGGCACACACTCGCCTTTGAAAGTAATAACTGCGCGGTCAACAATGCACGGTGACTTGTAAGCGATACGCGGTAGGTAGGATCATAAATAAAAATGTGGGCTGGGTGTTTCTTAAAGCGGATGTGATTTCTCCATGTTTTGAGTAAGAGGATGAGTAGGATGAACATGTGTTGGAAACAGAAAGTCTTGCTCTTTCAAGTTTGTCTTATTCCAAATAGAATTACTTATTTGATTAAAGTATGTTAGACTTACAAATATCACTTAGGGCCGAATGCGATATGGTAGAGCAAATATAATTGCGGGCCGCTGATTGGACACTCCTGTCTTACATTAAGCTTAGGATTAAGAACTCTCCTGGCTCATCACTATCATCATCATCACCCATCATTACATCGGGACAACGTAACCCCGCCTTCCAGGCGCTCCAATCTCAAAAGTGAATTACAATTTCGTCAATACCAGGAGAGAACACCAGAAATGTCCAAAAAGGACAACATGGGACATAAAAAAAAACTTTTTCTCTTCAAAAATTTTATGTATATGTTACATTACATTTAACAGAAAATATGGAGTTTTTGTCTTTAATAACTGTACTTAAAATGTGCGGTTTATATCGATAACTGATATAACTTTAGAACTACATCATGTTTTACAGAGTGGGAGTAAAATAATAATCTCTGTGAAGTTTTAAATTTTATTTCAACAAGAAATTATGAGTGTAGTGTGCATAGGAAGAGTTACAAAATACATGTTTTGAGATTTAGGTTCTATAGACTTCAGTCTCTAATTATACAATGTAAATGTAACGGACGTATCAACTAAAACTTCTGCGTGATTTTAATTAAAATAAATCATTCTTTGTTACGTATGAGTTTGTTCATATTCTACTATATTTAGAGATGTAAGCACGTGATCATCATCATCCGGTATCATGGCAGCTGCCGCCGTCTTCCGGAAACCAAACGCCATTCCTCTCTGTCCATCCATTGATCTTCCTCCAATCCTCTGATATTCATATCAGCTTGTACCCCTTCTATCCAAGTTTTCTTCGGTCTTTCTCTCTTCCTCCTTTCCATTAGGATCCATCCCATAACAATTTTAGGCAATCTTTGCTCTGGCATTCTTTTGAAATGGTCATGCCACTGTAATCTTTTCTTTTCTGTAATGTCTATGATGTCCGGCTCCTCTTCTACACCCATAATTTCCCTTATTTTCTTTATTTCGTATTCTATCCATTCTAGATTTTCCAGCTGATCTTCTTAAAACATCCATTTCTGTACTTAAAATTATGGTTTGATATATTTGTAATTTTCTATTTCTTGTAATATTTTTGCTCCACCAAACAGAGTTTAAAGCATTTATTGCTTGTTTTGTTTGTGCGATTCTATTTTTAATTTCCACTGTGTTAGGAATCTGTGATAATCCTTTTAATAGACCATATAACACTTTGGGAAGCAGGAAGAAGTTCAGTTAGTTGGATTTCTAGGCTCAATGCTTGACAATACTGTCATTAAGTCACATCAAGTTTTCAAATATCCACCTCCATATGCAGAGTGTACATCGGCGTATTTGAACGTATTCGCCAATCATATGTGTAGTCATCTGCATTATCGACATATTCCGCGCGAATACAATGTGACCTCATCATGCACGCTTCTTGAGCCACAACAATCACGGCATTGTCAAGTATTGAGCCTTGAAATCCAACTAACGGAACTTTTGAGAAGTTAGCTACCCATATTGTAGTGTGAAAACGCATCATTTCCGGACATGGGTACCTTATTAAAAAATTATCAGCATATTTCAATACACCACCTCACCTGCGTTGTCGGTGTTTTTTTCAACTAATAAGTCTTCTAATCCTTCGAACTAACACTGATCTTGAGACATAATTACTTAGTTATAGTGTGAAAACGCATCATTTCTAGTCACGGGTGCCTTATTAAAAATGATCAGCATATCCCAATATATCACCTCACCTCCGTTGTCGGTGTTTTTTCAACACCATATATATATGGTAACTGCAGGTAATAACGCCACCTATTCAGATATTGAGGAGAAATATTGTCCGGGATGTATCTTATTTTTATATAACATTACTTGAGGTCCTAACTACCTTACGTCCAAATATAATTTAGAAAGATATAATATTTTATGAAGGAAGGGAAGAAAATCAGGAGGAGGAGAAACTGGCGGTATTGCCTGCAATGAAGGTAATAACGCCACACTGAATTATTTCAAAGTATAACACATTTCTGCTGTATTTTGATGCACTATTCAGCTTTAATACTAAAAATACAAGTTAAAATAACAATCTGTGTATATAATATTATCATAGACATAACAAAAATATACATAAGAGTCCTCATGTAACGAGCACAGGTCTAATTACCTGATGTGATTTACCTTCACTCATCTAAATGCGCACATCCATCCTCACACAGTGAACAAAGACCCGTTTTCAACACAGATTTGCTATCACAGGTCTCATGGTACCAAACTTCACATTCTGTGCACTGAATCCAACTTTTCTTACACCTTTTATCAAAATAGTAACATCCACAAACACCACAATACAGATCTTTGTGCAAACTTTTTCCTTCTTTATTAGTTTTTGCGGGTTTTGAAACACCTGATGCTGATGGTGTTTCCTTATTGAAAAGTTTCTTATTCAGAAGTACACCTTTTACATTCATTGAACGTCTTTTCGCTTCTTTTCTGTTGATCTTCGGAGTTGACAAAAACGTCTGGACAGGAGATTTTTCGGGTGTGTGGGGTTTTTTGTTCAGAATGAGGTGCTATCACTTCTGGATTTGGCCTCTCGGACACACTGCTTGGAGCAAAAGCTGTTTCTGAAAAAATGTCCGGATTGTATGGGTGGATGCCAGTTGCTCTAAACCCAGAAGCTGCATTTCCAGGAGTTGCAGCACGATACCAGGCTTCTGAAAAAAAGTTTAGGAAACTGCAATTTCCATAATAATGGCGTTATTACCTGCACACCCCACTTTGAATGTAAATTAAAAAATATTTGTGACATAATTTTACTACTAATAATGAATTGTATCAATACATATAAAGATAAAACAATATTGACAGTGGTACTATATTGTAATGACACAACACTTACCTAACTTTTTTCTAAACGAAAATTCAAGGGTTTTTTCACCAGAGATGAACAACACGACTGTTCAAGCGACACTAATGTTGCAGAATGTTTCAAGGCCGTTACCAATCCATAGGGGAAGCTTCCCTCCACTATTTCAGTAGCTTGTAAAATGCTGACACCATCGGAATATTTACGAACTAACGTTTCTAGAGAAAATGGCGTTATTTCCTTCATGGCGTTATTACCTGCAGTTACCCTATATATATATATATATATATATAAAGAAGTGATCCCACTACAGGTCATAGGAGACCCTTGGGGTTAAGGCTCCCACTTTTTGTAGACAATCGGCACTTGATGTCAGCACTGAGTGACGGCCGCCTTTACCCCCAGAATAAGCATTTGGTACTCGTTTCCGTTAGAGGCTGAGTCGACCCCAGAGCCATGGTGCCACCAGATGGTTTGGGTCAGTTGAAAAATCCTGAGCCCACCGGGACTTGAACCCTCTACCTTCCGGTTTGTAGCGCATATATATATATATATATATATATATATATATATATATATTATATATGTGTGTGTGTGTGTGTTGTGTGTGTGTGCGTGTGCGTGTGTGTGTATGATTTTAGGTCCGAACAAATTATGAGAAACATGAAAAAAAATTATAGGAAGTGGAAGTAAAATTTATTTATAAGATGTGATATTAAACGCATGAAACGTGCAAAGATAGTTATGAATTATGAGTTACAACAAGACTACAAACTTAGAAATTTAAAAAGCGTGCCTAAATAACTCGACATAAGCCCAAAATTCTCCTGTTAGTGGAATTATTTAACTACCATTAGGCTGGCATAAAAAATATAATCAAAAAGAATCTCAATAATTTTTAACATGTGGTCCATGTTGAAATGCACATACGTATTGCACCGCTACAGTCTAATAAGAACACTGATTAAAGGTGGATATTGATAACAAATTAAAAAAAAAATCTCTACTGCTATGGTATTGGTATTCGATCCTCTGTCGAGGCAAAATTCCTAGGTGAAGGGGTTTTCAGCGTTTTTACCCTCCTGTAAGACAAATGTCGGCAAAATGTAAGGCTCAAATATTCCTAGAACATATTTGGTTCGTCTTCCGGGCTTATAGGCCGTGGTTTGGTTGTCTTCTTACTCGAAGTTTCGTCTACTGCTGCGGTAGACCTCATCAGGAGATACTGCGTGCTCTCTGTGAACTCCTCAACAGTCGGCTGCAGACTGGCTGGTGGTTGGAAACTGTCTCTCTTTTTATAGCTGCACCCCGGGGTTTAGCTATAAAAAGAGAGACAGTTTCCAACCACCAGCAAATAGTGAAGCTTTGCTTTAAATTCCAATACTTCCCAGAAGTATGGAAAAAAGCCAAAGTAATCGCTATTCCTAAACCTGGAAAAGACCCTTCTAATCCTGACAACCTACGACCAATTAGTCTTCTACCAGTACTGGGCAAAGTAATGGAGAATGTAATTCTTTCGAAACTAAAACGCGAGGTCTCAACTCTAGACCTAATTCCAAACCATCAATTCGGCTTTCGGAAAACTCACAGCACTCCGCTACAGCTTGCTAGACTGATTGACGAGGTCGTTACGGGCTTCAACAACAAGAAAAGCACACTAGCAGTATTCTTAGACATTGAGAAAGCTTTCGACACGACTTGGATAAATGGATTACTATATAAATTAATCAAATTTCAAATTTCGGCAGACTTGATCAAATTACTTGCTACGTACCTAACTAATCGACAATTCTATGTGTCTATTAGTGGGTGACACTCTAACTGCAAGCCCTTCTTGGCAGGAGTTCCCCAAGGTGCAGTACTTTCACCCATCTTGTACACACTTTATGTGTCTGATATTCCAACTCCGAACCGTATCCAAATAGCTTCCTTTGCTGATGACACCTGTGTGTATCATCAAACACCTTTCCGACTACTTGAACGCCGCATCCCAGTGCTCCAATCGGCACATAAATACCATCCACTCCTGGCTTCGTCTCTGGAACATCAAACTTAACGTTAATAAAACAAAAGCTGTTTTATTTACAAAATCCAGTAGACGAAGCCCTATCCAACTCACCTTGGGAGCCCATCAATTGGCCCTGGAGACTTCAGTCAAGTATCTTGGAATTCACCTGGATTCCAAGCTAACTTTCAAAATTCACATTAGACATCTTCTTCACCAGTCAAATGCGGCAATTGCCATACTATATCCATTTTTCAAGTCACCTACACTGTCATCTCGGATCAAGCTAACCTTATATACAGCTGTGATCCGTAGCATGCTGCTATACGGTTGTGAAGCCTGGAGCATCCTCGCTGCTTGCCACAAAAAGAAAGTTCAAATAATTCAAAACAAATGTTTAAAAATCATATTTTCGGCCCCGCTATACACGAGGATCGCAGAGTTGCACAACCTAGCCAATATGCCATATATTGCGACCCAAATTAATGACAGAGTGGAACACATGTTCCAAACTATTCAAACTCATTCGAACCCTATTGTTCGCAATATAGGCCACGGGCTACAGCGGCGTGCTGTCCACAAAAACATATTTACCAGACCCCCATGATGGTCCAGATAACAGAAATGAGAACTGTGCTACAGCTAGAGTAGAGTGGCTCATTCCACTGGGTCGGCTTTCGGACTCTCTGCTTGCCTCGCCAGTGGTTTCCGATGCCCTGCTCTAGAGAGGAAACATCTCATTTCATCTATAGAATTCCATTTCCACAAACATATAAAAATAAATTTACAAAACACCATTCAAAACAATAGAACACCAACGCCACTAACTAGTGACAATAGACGAAAAACCACGTAACGATAGCCACAAAGGTATTAGCCGCCAGGGAGCTACAACTGGTTCCAAACGCGGCACACTGGGCGGCGCTACGCGCTGCCAACACATAGATAGATAGAACCACCAGCCAGTCTGCAGCCGACTGTTGAGGAGTTCACAGAGAGCACGCAGTATCTCCTGATGAGGTCTACCGCAGCAGTAGACGAAACGTCGAGTAAGAAGACAACCAGACCACGGCCTATAAGCCCGGAAGACGAACCAAATATGGATCAAGACGCCGGCCGTGAAAGCCTACAATTATATATTCCTAGAACACATTGTGGCAATTATAACCATGCTATCGTATTCGCCTTGTATAGTATCAGTATATGAGTGAATGATATGTCTTTCCATAATTTGTCAGTGTTGTCTCGGAAGTAATTTGCGTTCAACTAATCACTCGTACGGGGAGGACTCCTTGTTCTTGTGTGGACAGTAAGTTTATTATCCAAAATGTAAATTCTCTCCTTGCGTGTCGTGTCCCTTTGAGACCCGGGAGGTGTGGAACACTTAAATGTACTAACATGGGAGAGGTTAAACTAAGGAAAAGAAATAGCAATTCCAAAACATGTTCAAATGGAAGCCAGATTCACACTATAGCGACAGGAGCACACTTCCACCTTCATTAGGTTCATAGCTGTGAGAAGAGATTGTCAATATATATCTTTATGTCTGAGATAAAATTCAATTCTATCTATATTCATAAATCCCCACATATGAGAAGGACACTCCCTTGCGGGAGTTACTTAACTATCTCTTTTATGTCTGAAATAAAATTTAATTCTATCTATATCCATAAATCCCCACGTATGACTAGGGCACTCCCTTGCGGGAGTTACTTAATCAAGCTAATTCAGTAACGCTTATTTCCGTACAGATATCAGATAATGGCATGTGGTTAGCTCATTACTATAGATACAGACCTAGTAGGTAACTAAGGCAGTAGTTGTATGGGAAAGGCTGATTAAATTTTGCACAGATGCTGAAATTTAGACTTGAGGTTCTTTTATTATGCCAGTAATCTTTAGACTATGGAGCCATAGCATAAAATCCCTTACGGAGGACTCCATCCTACGAATCCATAGACCCCACCCGGGTTTGAACCCGCATTCCTCGAAACCAGAGACAGAGAACGTAACCTATAAATAAATAATCGAGGGCGTTTGATAATACTCAGCTAATTTTTTGGTATACTATTTTTAATAAAATTAGCGAAGATATCCATCCATAGTAATTCTGCCCGAAGGCAGGTCTTTCACTGCAATCATAGCATTGTCATGCTGTGCTTTGCAGCTTTACTAGGGAATTATAGGTGTGGTAGCTTCCCGTTGCTTTCCACACCGGTGAAATGATGATAATAATGATGATGATGACGGCCGGATGATTTTCGGGGACCGTTGGGCCCTAAGCTTCCTGACATTTGTCTTACAGGTGAGGAAAACCCCCGAAAAAACCTCACCCAGGAGCCTGTCCCGACCGGGAATCGAACCCGAGGTCGCTGCGTGACAATGGAGCACGCTACCTGGAGACCACAGCGGTGGACAGCGAAGATAATGGGATATTGAATTTTGTTACATCCTGTGTTTTATGCAGGAAGCGCATCGTAAATTCCATTAAACATAACGAATAACTGTTAACTACTTTCTATTCAGTGTGATTCATTGTGTTAATTTTGCATGCATATTTATGTTGCAGGTGCCTCTAGTATCCCGCAGGGACAAAGCGGGACTGGGATGCACATCGGTTGACCTGTCATCAGCCGACCCAGCAACCGAACGTAAAAAATCAGTGTGGAGAAAAGCGCAGAAGCGATATCAAGATATGTCATAACAACTCCATCACGCAGTGCCATGTTTATTGTGATACTATGTGTTTGTGTGTGTATATTTTCCAGGTGAGTACGTTCTATCGCCTGCCATGCGCCACAACTCGCTTTATTATCGACTGTTCTTAATCGATATATTTACACTTAATTATGAAGTACGTAAAATTAACAACTATTATTTCCTAAAATAAAAAGTCCATAATGTAAAATAATTCAAATCCATGGGCCAGGGTTTTACAATCTCTCTTTATTTTAATAGCACTGTAAATTAAGGGAAGAAGATGGTATAAGATGAACTCATCCCCCCCACTATTTGTTGTAACGTTCTAGGATTCCAAACATTTGGGAAGTACGTTGTAAAATAATATATAGAAACAACAAATCGGACATTAACAAACAAAAAAATAGTATAGGGCTCCACATTTAAAAGATAAAGTTAAATATTTTGAGATTTTCAAAACGTTTATGCCATCAAAAAATAAAATAAAGTTAAAATGTACCTTCTTAGGTCAGAGCCGTCATCCTCAACTTATAAAATATGTATGTTTTTTTTCTGAAGGCTTTCAGAATCTATATTCCATCTTCAGCAAGTATTTCTTCCCTACATTACTTGACGTTCTCGGTGCTGGTCCTAATGAGACAAAAAAAAGCATACATATTTTATATGTTGAGGATGACAGCTCCGACCTAAGAGGGTATATTTCAACTTTATTTTATTTTATGACTATCCACCTCAACTGTTTTAAACAATGAATTTTATTAGTATTGACTATATCCCATCGCTGTGGTCTCGGGGATGCGTCGCAAGCTTCCTGGTGATGGGGTTTTCAGAATTTTTCCTCTCCTGTGAGACAAATGTTAGGAAACTTTAAGGCCCTAACGGTCCCCGAACATCATTTGGCCATCATAATCATCATTATCATATTCGCCATGTTTGTATGAATGTGTGCATGAATGGTGTGTTTCGTCTTAGTGTTGTATTGTCTCGGAGGAGGCCCTGGCATTGAGCTGATCAATATTTCGGGGAAACCCTCAATGTCTTTGTGTGTGTGTGTGATCCATGCTTAAAATCCCTCTCCCGACAGGTCGTGCCACTGGTAAGGGCCGGACGGCGTGTGGCACATAAAAGTACCTCTAAGGTAAGAGGAAAACTGCTGTAATGGAAAATGGAAAACGTATATCAGTCATTTAAATTCAATATTCTGTCACAGTTTTCTTGGTACATTCAGTAGCCTAGAATTTGGCTTTTTTTTTAGATTTATAACGGTTATCAAAAATAATATATACTAATAGCCTTTCATAATCACTTTTATAATATATTTTTAAAATATACAGGGCTATTCAAAAAGAAGGAACATACTTCGAACATTTATTTGTTCCAAACTACAAAAAATAGAAACACAATTCCAACGTTCCTGGAAAGAGAAAAGTTTGAAGTCCCAGTCACTACCGCATTTCTGTAACCACGTCCGACGTTACCTGCATAACACCATTCCATGACGTTGAATTGGAAGAGGAGTAGCAGATGATCAATTTCATCGCCGGTGGCCTCCCAGGTCACCAGACCTAACCCCGTGTGATTTTTATCTGTGGGTTTTACGTACAAGACCTGTTTTTATCCCCCCCCCCTGCCTGACATTCTTGAAAATCTGGGACATAGAATTGTTGAAGCTGTGAATTCGGTAACTAGAGATCAGCTGAATCGTGTGTGGCAAGAATTGAGCCACCGTTTTGATATTTGTCGGGTAACACTTGGTGCTCATATTCTTCTTCTTCTTAAACATAATTTGTAGTATTTTCATCCTGTTCATTTCCAAAATCACTCCTTGGAGGAATACGTATTGGATGTGCATTCACTGTCTATCCATCTATTGGCTGGTCTTCCTCGTTCTTCTCCCGTCCATTGGTCTATCTTCTTTAGCTCTTTTTGCAAATTGGTTTTCTTTCTATATGACTCTTTCAATATTTTCGTCTATCTATAATAAATTTGGTTATGTCTTGAATATGACATTTGTCCCTAATTTTTGTGTTGTGTATTTTATCAAATAATGTTTTCCCCTAATAGTTCTTAACATTTCATTTCACATATTGCGTATTATTTGTTTAGTTTTTGTTGTATCAGCCCTAGTGCTCATATTGAATGCATAATATAGTGAAATTTGAACTTCTCTCTTTCCAGGAATGTTGGATTTTTTTAAAGAAATAAATGTTTGAAGTCTGTTTCTTCTTTTTTGAATAGCCCTGTATATGAATTATTTATAAATTTAAACTTTGAAACAAAAAATCAGGTCTATATAAAGCATACTCCTAATGTCTAACATATAATTATTTTGGAAGGTTTTCATATGAATGTTTGTGTTGTTATATGACTAAAAATCAAACTTACGAAAATTTGGAGTGAAATACCATCCATAACTATCTAACTCACCGCATTATCTTAAATCGGTGTTTCATGTCTGCGGAGACATGAGCTCTCCATACACTCCTGAACTACTGTTTCCCAGTCACCCCTGTATAATTTACCTCCCTCAAACCATGATTAATAGTCTCTCACCTCTTCTTGAATTACTTATCGGGAATGTTCCCACCAGCTTTCCTATCAGAATTTTCCAATCCCATCTTTCATTCCCCATGCCTTGCCTAT
The DNA here is from genome assembly GCA_030220185.1 of Diploptera punctata. Classification (NCBI taxonomy): domain Eukaryota; kingdom Metazoa; phylum Arthropoda; class Insecta; order Blattodea; family Blaberidae; genus Diploptera; species Diploptera punctata. The sequence continues at coordinate 540,096 of JASPKZ010003831.1, read as the reverse complement.
CACAATCTACGAGACTCTTTTTACATTCGGTTTCCCATAAAGATAATGTTGTTCACTTTTATATATGTTTCTCCGTTCGCCAGTCTGTCCATCTCACTTTGGTTCATAAATTATCCTTACTTACTTTTACTTTTGAGGGTCTCTCCACTTTTCAGCGGTTACCGTGTATTCCCATTCGCCATTCTTGCCGATCACGCCATTCACCCTCCTCCAGACCTCGGTCGTTCATCAATCTATGGATCTTTCCTCTCCAAGTTGTTCTTGGCCTGCCCCGTTTCCTTCTACCAGAAGGTGACCATTCCAAAAGAGTTTTGGGGCACCTATCATCCTCCATTCTCCTGACATGGCCATACCACTGAAGAGCTCGTCTTTCGGTCCTTTCCACCACTGTCTCCTCCATATCCATCATCTGCCTCACTTCTTCATTTCTTCTTCTTTCCAACCTGGACACTGCGTCTTATTCCATCCATCTCCACTGCCAAGATCTTTGCTTTTTCTCCCTCTACCAAAGTCCATCCCTCAGCACCATAAGTCATTATGCTTTCCACAACAGACTTCAAAATCCTCTTCTTCGTGTGGTTTGACATGGTCCTACTCCACAGTACTCCATTCAACATTTTTATGGCTCTTCGTGCTTGTACTAACCTGCTATCTACATCAGCTTTACAACTCCCTGATTCATCAATAAGTGATCCCAAATATTTAAATATTTTAACAACTCTAATAATTCCTTGGGATAGGGGTACATCTCGTCCACATAAATTATCCTAAGTACTTTATTCTCAAATGCACATAATATTTGCGCCTCCTTGCTGTTAAATACCACCTTTTAACATGCATAAGAGTGAAACCCCTTAATTGTTTCATCGTATTTAAAATCCTTGAATAGTCATATAAATTACCTGCTTAATCAACTTCCTAACGTATCAAGTATATTTTTAAGGGAAAAAATTAGGATAATTAAAAAAAACAGTATTTCAGACCATCATCTTCCTTTAAGTCCACCGCTGTGGTCTCGAGGTAGCGTGCTGCCTTGTCATGCAGCGGGCCCGGGTTCGATCCCCGGTCGGGGCAGTTTTTCTGGGTGAGGTTTTTATCGGGGTATCAATATTGTGGTAAGAAGATAACTTCTCAAATCTGGAGCCAAATAACTAGGAATTCAGAAGCTTGAGAATAAAGTTCTTAGGAAAATGTTTGAACCAAAGATGAACAGACCGACGAACGGTAAAGACTACATAACAGTGAACATCATGATCCTTATGGAAAGCACATACAAGAACAGATGAGACTCGTAGATTGCGATGGGGAGGACATGTGGCACGATTGAGGAATAAAATATTAATAGAACTCCTTGTAGGAAAACTACATTGGCCAAGAATGAGGTGGGAGAAATATATTATCTTTGACTTAAGGGAAGTAGATTATACAGATATTATTGGATAACTTAGCTTAGGATAGGGGTGTATGGAGAGCTTATGTCTGCGCTGCTGTGAACCTATAGGTCTGATAGTGCCAGTGAGTTAGTTAGCTAGTTGTACTCTTTAACAACCAAAGCCATTACAATTGCAGTTGAAAAATGGACGTGGAAGGGGAGTAAAATTTTGCTCAGAAGCTCATATTTCAGATACGAGGTTCTTTTACTTTCCGTAAATCTACACATCGCTTTACTTCCCTTGTAAAGGGAGCCATATTCAGGATTTTAACGTCTTGAAAAATCCGTCTTCACTAAGTGGGTAAACCGTGAGCCCCGGAATCAGAGGTACTATAGTAACCATTAGTTCATAAGTCCGACATACTGCTGGAGTGGCATTATCACAAACTACACAATGCGGAACCATGATGCTCATGCTAAAAATTACGGCGCACTTATTCCATCAGTCTTAACTTTATGTCTATGGGTTGTTAAACTAATATTATACAGAAAACAATCTGAATGAACGTTGTCTCCCCAGAGCGCCAAACCATGCGTGTCTCTGGTATCCTTGAAAAACGACGTAATAGTGAGTTTTTAGCGATTTTTTAATTCCCATTTTCATATACAGGTTGTAAGAAAATAGTGGGCAAAACTTCAGGTATTGATTACTCATGTCTAGAGCTAATATATATATATATATATATATATATATCATCATCATCATCCGGTATCATGGCAGCTGCCGTCGTCTTCCGGAAACCAAACGCCATTTCTCTCTGTCCATCCATTGATCTTCCTCCATTCCTCTGATATTCATAGCTGCTTGTACCCCTTCTATCCAAGTTATCTTCGGTCTTCCTCCTTTCCATATATTAGCTATATTAACGCGTGTCCGAAAGCATTTGTTTCTGCGTTTTTAGTTGTTAATAGTCAATTCAAGAATGTTTGTTTTCTGCAGTTAAATTCCAGAAAATAAACAGTTGTTTTTGACTGGGTGAGATTAAGAGGTAAAATATTATTTTGAGAAACTTACAGAAAAAAATTCTAAAGCTTAAACTGATGACTAGAAGAAAGAAAAACTCCCCATTGTGAAGTTATACTTTAACCCTCTGTGAGTAATCGTAAAATATCACTTTATTAAAAAATCACGCCGCGACAGGCCCAGAAGGCCGTTACTATACCAGCGGACTACTGGCCTCATATCCGCACATGTTAATCACAGAGGTGGACTGTCATGCAACCAGCATGTTGGGTTCCTGAGTCGTTATTGCTCTTTCTTTTTTTTCTTTTTTCAAACTGGAGCACTACTTAATACAGGGCAAATCAAAATGATGGACCCGATTTCATAAATTTATTCTGTGAAATCTACTGAACGTATCGTAATGTGAGGTATATGCTCAGGAAGGCAAATTCTCAATTCTTTTTCCAGTTATATCACAAGATATAACAGATAACACATAAATAAGACAACTACAAATAGAGGCATTAAACTCAACAATAGAGAAATACAGAACAAACTGGAAAGAACACTTGACAAGGATGACTGAGAATAGAATACCAAAAGCAGCATACAACTATTCACCACGAGGAAGAAGAAGCTTGGGAAGACCAAGGAAAAGATGGAAAGAGCAGCAATTTGGAGCCGGAACTGGCTAGTAAATAAGCCTAAACCGTGAAGTAGAAGAAGAAGAAGTATCACAAGATGGTATTCTATGTGAGCACGACACACAACAAGCCGATAGTCTATCTCCTGCCAAACCTTGTGTAATGTGTTGCGGTCAATCTCTGCAATGGCTGCAGTGATTCGGGTACAGAGGTCACCCAATGTTGCTGGAAGTGGTAGTACGTAAACAAGATCATTTACGAAACCCCACAAGAAGAAATAACACGAGTCAAGTCGGGGGAACGAGGTGGCCAACGAATGAGAGGTTGCCGCGGGAGGGAGATTAAACCACCGTCATTTCCTTTACCTGCTTCCAGCGCTGCGTAGCGATAGAAAATGAAACCACGCGGGAGGGAGATTAAACTTTGAGAGTTTGCCTTTCAGGGCATATATTTCACATTCTTGGGAATATGATGCATAGGTCCCACCAGCAGACGTACACTGAACTATTGTAAATAATCATCCTCTTTACGGGATAGAAATCATATGGCCACATCTTGCAGAAGCTAACCTGAACAGACTGGAAAAAGTGAAAGCTACATACATAAAAAGAGCAATAGGAGTATCAAAAACGACAAGAAGCCGTCTAGTGTACCTACTGGCAAGGGAGACTTCCCTTATCGAGGACTTGAAAACAACATACCTACTACCAACCACAGAACCCTATGAACATGCGCTACAAAGACTACGCAGGAAAAGAAAGGAAGTATGGCCGGAATTCTTCAGCACCGGACCGATGATAGACAGGAACTGGACAGAAGCAAATTTCCAGATACGACACGTCATCACAAGATTAAGCGTGCATGGATTCTACCACCTAATGTGTAGGGATAAAATATTCCATGACCCGAAGATGTCATGCATATGCGAAGTGTGTGAACAGAAATGCGAAAGATATCACATCGAAACATGTACACAAAGAACAAAAACAATTTGTGATTACGCAAGACCGAGTTAGTGTTAGTGATTGTTAGCTGTATTATCACCTTTGCACATTTGTGCGCAATCCATTTATATATAATAATCATCCTCTTTCATCAAAGAACATTACATCGACCTGGCGTTTTCCTTTCAGCGACAGAACATTCGGCACTTTGGATTGCACTATCGACATTCCAACATTGTGTATTCTCTCTGGTGAATATTCTTTCTTGTTTATTTCTTCTTCAAGAATATCGAGAACTGCCCAAAAGAACCTTTGTTAAACTCCAGTGCCCTGCAGAAAGGGTTGGCGTTTGGTTTTTTAAATGTCAGAACTATTTTGTGTCGTGTTAGAAGCAGTTCCAGCTGTTCCTAGAATTGAACTCCAAATGGATTAGGAATATTGTTCGAAACAGCCAGCTGATATGCCATGTTACGTACATCACCCCCCGTCAAAACGAAGAATTTATGTTCCATCATGAGACAGTAATTGACGAGATATATTTCAATACCTGCTGGAAGAATAGTTTTCCTGCCCTTGTTTCAGCCGCAACGGTTGGAGTTATGTATTTTTTTTATTCGCAAGGCTAAAGATAGTAGTTCGGGGCACATCGAAAGATTTTGGCAACTTTTAATAAATTCATTCTATTTTCCCGGATAGCAGTGATGTCTTCTCCCATTTTCGCTTCGTCCCAAGTTTTCCTCTTTTGCTGTCCAATTTTCTTTGCTTTATCATACATTTTGTGTTACCTATATAAAGAAAGTAGATTTCATTTTGCAATATTCGATCATATGTTTCATATTCCACCTCATTTCAAAAGTTAAATACTATATATATGGAATACTATTACATAATTGTAAGCCTTACAGTATTCCATATAACACTGAGCAAAAAAAAAAAAACTTTTTTGGCGCAGATAGAAAAATAAGTGATTCTGATAGTATTTTTTTCTCCTGAATTCAAATATGGTATCATTTTTCCTCCATCGCGCAAGTTTTCCGAGAGACAGGAATTTATAATTTCAAACACTTCAATATTTTCTACATTCGTAACTACACAATATTCGAAAATTCGGACTCACCTAGAAAGTAAGACATGACTATTTTCTGCTATATTTCGCCTGTGGAGCATCCCTCTTGAAGGTCCAACAATAATCGGCCACCATATTAGGATTCCATTTGTCTTGATATATCTTTTCCATAGCTGAAATCTCCCGAGTTACCTCATTTGGTTTTATTTTACAATGTACAAATGGACGAAAAAACGTTCATTCAAAAAATAATTATTTAAATCCATTAATTGAAAATGAATTAAAAAAACTGTGGGTGATGGAGAAATTCCAAATACATATTTGAAAACACGATAAAAAACTGCATTACGTACAACTACTGGTACTCATGAGACAAAAATCATGTTGACCAGTGTTATTATCCGTCATATTGGAAACTGTCGTAAAGAATAACGATATATGATTTCATCAAGAAACAAAATGCAAGTAACCGATGGATAATAATTAGATTTATTTTTCAATTGCAGTATTTATTTTGATCAAATATATTAAGGCATTACATCCATTAAAGCATTATTGCTTATCTACAAACTTCTCTTTTTGTAAAAATATCTTCTTAACACATATACGACTGGCACAATCATTTATCACTCAAAAAGTGATATCCTTTCTCCTCCTAAGCACCTTACCACGTAGTTTGGTAACTATTCGTAAGATGGCAGATGTTGCTGATAAAATATACCAGCATTCCATATGTACCCCCTGTTCCATATCTGTATCCTTTCCTCTGTATTTTCTGGTTTATAATACTTAAATTTTGTTTACTTCTTTTGTAATAGCCTTATAGTGTTATATGCTGAATTGAACACCCCGGTGTAGGAGAGGGAATGAACGAAAACCAAGTGGGGGAGCTAATACAATTGCAGGGAATAAATAGTACACATTCAAGTCGCCATCTCCAATCTTACTCTTTTGTTTTTAATGTTCGATATGCTTTAAAAATATGTAGTATTTCTGTCTGAACACGCTCACTCGACCCCTGACTTCACTACAACAACGTTAATCTTACAACGGGTTGTTTATATCTGCATTGCAGCACCTCGTTTCACTCATCCTCCTTTAAAATGAGCAATTGAGCCAATCAATAAATCTGGAGATAGGATAAAAATGTATAAATAATCAATCGATTAATTAGAGTAAACGTCATCGGACCTATATCTTGTGTAGATTCATTTTAAACGGAAAAATATGTAAAATCCAATGAGAACATTTATATCCATTAAATAGATGATCCCGAAGAATCGAGAAGATGAATTAATAAACGTTCAATTATGAGTAACGTAAGCAGAAGCAGGTAACCAACAGAGCACGCGAATAGAGGGAAAACTGAGTACAGTGACATCTAAAAAATTTCGGTCGTTTACGATGAACTACAATGAGAAAACTACAATGGTAGCGCTGTTTCGTAGTAACAGAATACGTAACTAAATAAAACAAATGCAAAGCACACGGCGTGTTCACTCAGGATTATGGGAAATTAGCCATTTTGTAAATTTAAATTTTTAACTGCTAATCATTTCGTTCTGTGTAGACGGTACTGTAAAAATTATATATTATCGAAAGTTAAAATCATTAATTATATTTTATTTTACTCTAATTTGTAAGTAAATTCAAGTTTGTTTACGTTTTTAATGTGATCTATTTTCAAAGATAAACCTACTAGAAGTGATAAAATTTTAAGATTTGTTAGGTTGGGAAGAGTGTTGTTAGTGTACAGTCATTTATAATAAACATTTTAAACATGTGACTTTAAAATGGATTTCAGATGTACGACATCGCTAAGGTTCTGTAATAAATATTGTATAAAATATGTATGTGAGCATAAAGGGGATAGGTCAATTGTACACATTTATTAAAAGAGCTCATAATGCACGTTTTTAAATTTTAATAAACAAAGAAAATTAACGCGTTTTATTTATTTCCATTCTTCTCTTCTGTTAAAATTAAAGAAAATTTTTAGGTCTGTGAGGCTGGGTACAAATAATTTCATAATTTAAGATTAATTAATGTTATTTATTCCTTTAAAAGTTCAATTCCATAATTATTCACCAGATGGTGTTATATAATTATAATTCATAATTTTACCACCTGGCGGTGCCAAATTTCATATTAGTACCAGAAAAAAGTCGAAAAAAATTAGATGTCGTTATTTGTTCTACACTAGCGTCACTTGTGGCATGCACGCGAAACTTGTCCACTTTCTTCTCTGGTACTCTGTGCAGGTAACCACTACCATTATCCATTGACAGCCTGGTAAACATCTCTGAAATCCTTTCTTCTAGACTCTAGAATCTAGAGCAAGTACACGCATTTCTTTGTGGAGTAAAATCGTAACAATGCCTAATCTCCCCGACTTGGCGTTAGTATTTCTATACGAAAATGTATTGCGGAAACATCCCAAAACTCAGCAAACAGATGTTTTCCGGGGCGAGAATAACAAAATAGACGCGAAAGAAGCCATTTAACCTAATCAGGCTTAGAACCCACGCGAGTACGATCACCGACCCTAAACCTAATTAGAGGCGAAGCCTAATGCCGATTTAGACGGGATTTCCAGATTTGGGGAGCTTCATATGTCCTGACTGTAGCATATATAATCTCATAGAAGGAGGGCCCTAAGAACTTGGTGATGTCACGACAAATCACATGTTCCCAAAGCCCTTCCGTTCTAAAATTATAAAAAATGTACCGATGATCTGCAATTTTACATTATAACATTTAGAGATGGCATATGATAGTGTACCTCGACAATTGTTATGGATGGCAATGATAAATATGAATATAAGTGATAAATGGATTAATATTGTTAGGAGGATCTATAGTAATACAAAAGCTAAAGTAAAAATACAGAATAATTTAACAGAGGAATTCACATTGAATAAAGGCCTTAAGCAGGGATGCAGTTTGTCACCAATTCTTTTTATCATTTATTTAGACCAGGCTCTTAACTTATGGTATAAAAATGTTCTGAAATGGGTATTCCTATAGGAGGAAAAGTACTGCATTCATTGTTGTTTGCAGATGATCAAATAATTTTTGCAGGGGATGAAGATGATATGAAATATATGATAAACTAATGAAAGAATATAAAAAATGGGGACTGAATATAAATTTACAGAAAACAAATATATGTGTTTGGGAAAGGATGTGGATGACCTCATACTCGAAACAGGGAAAATAAAAAAAATGTGATTTTTTTAAATATCTTGGGTCAATAATTACAAGTTTAGGTACCTGTGAGAGAGATGTACAGACTAAAATTGCAATGGCAAAAAATGCAACTAAAACATTACATAGAATAATTTGGAACAAACATATCACAAAAGAAACTAAAATGAAAATTTATGAGAGCATAATACAGAATATTTTGTCATATGGAAGTGAAACTTGGTCTTTTGACGGAAGTACAAAAAATAAAATTAGAACAGTTGAATTTGATTATTTTGGAAGAAGCCTCCAAAAAACAAGACAGGATTAAAAAAAGAAATGAATTCCTTTGGAGAGAAATGAATGTCACCACATCTGTTGTTAAGAGGATTGAAAATCAAACGCTTAAATGGTATGGCCATATACAAAGAATGGAAAATGAAAGATTGCCAAAAAATATATACCAATGGTCACCCCCTGGAAGAAATAAACGTGACAGACCAAGATGGAAATATAAACCTACGTCAGAACTATAGTAGATGATAGGAATTTGGAAGAGGGAGATTGGGATGATAGAGATAAATGGAAACTGAAGACGGCAAACCTATAGATGGGGGAAAGCCGAAGAAGAGAGAGAGAGGTCTTATCACGTGGTCGCAAAACTATGATGACTGGGGATCAAAGTTTACCTTATAGCTCGAACCACGAACAAAAATATCTTGTCATCTTGCGGTGCCCAGGCACAAGTCCGGAATTATAATCATCTTGCTGTGGTGTCGATATGGACACATGCACTTGTTCACCTATTGGCTAATAGGCTAACAGCATCAATTAAAATACTTAGTAAAACAAGACACCACGAACCGAACAAGTGAATACATAAAGTCGAATCGTCAATTATCTTCATTAATACAAAAGAGTGATAATCCATAGTAATTCTGCCCGAAGGCAGGTCCTTCACTGCAATCATGGCAATTTCATGCTATGCTTGCAGCTTTACTAGGGAATTGTGTAGGTGTGGTAGCTTCCCGTTGCTTTCCACACCGGTGAAGGATGATGATGATAATGATAATGGTAAGGATGATAAGGATGATGGCCATATGATTTCGGGGACCGTTTGGGCCTTAAAGTTTTCCTGACATTTGTCTTACAGGTGAGGAAAAACCCCGATAAAAACCTCACCCAGAAAAACTGCCCCGACCGGGGATCGAACCCGGGCCCGCTGCGTGACAAGGCAGCACGCTACCCCGAGACCACAGCGGTGGACAGAGTGATAATATATACCATTATAGGAGCGGTGCTGTTAATTAATCCGTCGTCAATTAAACCGCTTCAACATAAAAGTTAGACCACATGATAAATGTCGACCATTGCGTTTTTTATTATTATTGTGTGTTTAGTTGTTCGACGTGGAAAAAAAATATTAAGGTGGAAGTGCATCTGTAACCTTGTCGTTTCTCAACAACGAAACATAATCGTGTCCGCACAATCCTTGCGAATGCCAGGTCCAAGAGCATCTCATCCAACCGTAAACCACTGTGCTACCCAAATTCTTCAACTAAAGAGGAATCCTTTCATTATCCTGGCGCCCAACAATCCCTTCACCATCAACCTCAAAATAAGAAGATCCTAATCAATCCTTCTCCAGCATATAACAGTATAATTGTGTTAACAGTATACTGTAATTAGAATATTCGTGTTTAAAAATATTGTGTGTTGGCCATTGACAAATTAATCATACTTTTCCACCTTTATATATATATATATATATATATATATATATATAAATAGATTCTTTTACCTGGCAAAGGATTATTTAACATGACACCATTCTATTGGAATCTATCGATTCCCAAAGATGGGCTAGTGGTTACCATGTTCGCAAATGATTTCACCCAGCCGGGATATGATGCAAAAATTCTAAACATTCACGGAACGTGGAAGAACCTCAAGGCTGATACAGCAGGCAACTGAGCTGTTGACCTTTTCATGTTTAGCGTTGAATTGCTACGCTAATTACATTGAGCAACAAAAAATAAACTTTTTTTTTTGTCTCAGAAAGAAAAATATGTGATTCTGATGATATTTTTTTCTCCTGGATTCAAATATGGTATCTGTTTTTCTCCATCACGCAAGGTTTCGGAGAGACAGGAATTTATAATTTCAAACACTTTAATATTTTCTACATTTGTAACTACACAATATTCGAACATTCGTACTCACCTAGAAAGTAAGAAATTGCGATTTTCTGCTATATTTCGCCTGTGGAGCATCCCTCTTGATGGTCCAAGCAATAATCGGCCAGCATATTAGGATTCCATTTGCCTTGATATCTCTTTTCTATAACTGAAATCTCCTGAGTTACCTCATTTGGTTTTGTTTTACAATGGACAAATGGATGAAAAAACGCTTATTAAAAGATATTTATTTAAATCCATTAATTGAAAATGAAATAAAAAAGAACTGTGGGCGATGGAGAAATTTCGAATACATATTTGAAAACACGATAAAAAACTGCATTAAGTACAACTATTGGTACTAGTGAGACAAAAATCACGTTGACCAGTGTTACCTGACCTGTTAAATAAAATATTACCTACCAGCATTACATCCTAGTTATTCTCCCTCGGAACTGAATAGGTCTCTACAGGAGCGTGGCATTTCCCTGTCCAATAAATATAAGAATTTTCATATTTACGTATGAGAAATCAATACTTGCAGTTTTGCCCAGCATTTCCATTAATCCATGTAGATAATTGTTTTAGATATTTGCACTATAAATTGAAATATTATTCATTTCCTCTTACATAACATTTTTATAATTCTGGTATATAAAAATAACGCATAAAACTAGTCAATTATGTAATAAACTTTTTACGGTTAATAAATTTTACAAAAAAAATATGTTTTCATTCTAAACTATTGTTCATTTATTTATAATACTATTATACGTTGCAGGTAAATAATTTCATTGTCATTAGAAATTAGAACTTGTCGAGATACGAGTGCCGGTTTTTGCGGTAAGGGCGATATTACATATAAGAATTTGATTCAGTGCTTGATGTAATGAGATTTACACAATCCTGTACATAATTTGTAAAAATAAAAAATTGGATATATTCATTAAATTAATTATGACATAACACTATGTAATACAATATTAAATATGGCATTTCGTTAATCTTTATCAGTTTACTCTCATTTCAAGCCATAATGTGATAATAGGGTATCCAGGTGCTTAACTTCATGTTGACAAATAGTTACATTTATTTTTAAATGTAAGTGTAGAATGTGTAGATTATATATTACAATTTATTACTGTAATGGAATTAATATGAATTTTCAATCAAGAAATATGTCCTATTTACCTAATTAGAATTGATATTGAAATAAAGTATTTGTATTATATATTTGTCATTGTAAATACCTACATAATATAATTGGGCCCTGTATTTTTAGCGATAAAATCATGTTTCCTGGATGTAAAGTATTGTAATAAAATGATGATTGAAATAATGGTATAATGAATCATTTTATTCTGTTTACATAAAACAAAGTATACCATATATTTATTTTATTTTCGTATACGTAAATGTTTTATATCACATATTTCATTCATTAATATTTTAATAAATTTCACTTAAAATTTATCACCTATAAGTCAAATTACATTTCATACAATGAAAATTTAGTTTGTTGTGTGCATAGGTTTTCATTATAATCATGGCCTATGGTAAATCTCTATTGATATTAGATCCACAATTCGTTTTGAGACTCATAGTGGCCAACCTGAGGAAGTTGACTCTGAAAAGAAAGCCATATATGAGCCAACAGTTGATTATTATAAAGATGAATACCAATTAGATAGTATAACTGTACATGATTAATGATCGGAGCAAAAGGTACTATACCAGGATTCTTAGCTAAATTTTGGAATTTCTTAGATTTGGACAGAGTATATCTTTCTAAAATTGCAATCGCTGCCATTACATGATCAATTTCAATTTTAAGAAACAATCTTTACAAAAGTTCTACTTGTAGAATATACTTCAATTACAATTTGAAAATTGTTAATGTATTTACAAAATGTATTTCATGAATTTCAAAAATGAATTGTACCACTTTGTCCTTGTGGCAGTCCTCTAATGAGGAAAATTTTATATAATAAAAAAAACTGTGTCATGCTGGTAAGTAAAAGCATGCCTCAAAATAATGTAATTTATGTTTACAGATTACGTGCTATGCAAATGCCATCCAGAATTAAAGCCATGAATAAGGCTAGACATCCTGTGCGCATTATTTTACAACGATTACAGTTATATTACGAGATCTTGTGTTTTAATTTTAATAAAGATACTGTAAAATGCCAACTTCTTGTAATACTAATTTATAAGCTCCATGATACAACTTCCCTAGAAGGCCCTTGATTTAAGAGTCGACTGCTGATCTCACATTCACTTGTATCGATCAGAGCTCGATGATCAATAACCAGTATAGAGGTGACATGTGGTCAGCATCTATGGTCGTCCAGCCGTTTTTGTTGATTTTCTCAACATGAGGTCACTACATGCTGTAGCTAATCAAAATCCTTAAGATGCAATGATGGGTGTACACCGACCCCACACATTAGCACAAATCCTATAACATTTCTTGGCCTGTGGTGTTTCAAACCATAGCGCTTTTTATAGTTATGCGCTATGGCGTGGTGACTTACACCGCTCGAAGTTTGTGGGCCGCAGTTTTATAGTAAGTTTTTACAGCATATTTTTAAAATTTTAATTACTTTTCAGAATTTAAGAAGGACAATCTTCTAACGTATAATTTAAATTTCCAGGATAACGAATAACTTATATTAAATTAATGATCTGAAGAAGATATAAGAAGACTTTAAAATGTTAAACATTTTTCACTGAATAGTACCAGAGAATTTCACATTATTATAAATTACATAAAAGAGAATCGTGTCGAAATGAAATATCTAGATATAATTAATTATATAAACAATCTTAAGGAATAACGTTTTGATTAACACATAATTAAACTTTAAACTATTAATATTTATGTAAAATTGTAGGCTTTCACGGCAGGTGTCTTGATTCCTGTTGGGTTTGTCTTCGGGCTAAATGTCCGTGGTCTGGTTTTCTTAAAACTCGACGAAACGTTGATTCCTGTTGGGTTTGTCTTCGGGCTAAATGGTCGTGGTCTGGTTTTCTAAAAACTCAACGTTCGTCTACTACTGCGGTAGACATCCTCAGGAGATTCTGCGTGCTGTATGAACTCCTAACTCTTCAACTGTCGGCTGAAGACAGTTGAAGAGTTAGGAGTTCATACAGCACGCAGAATCTCCTGAGAATGTCTACCGCAGTAGTAGACGAAACGTTGAGTTTTAAGGAAACCAGACCACGGTTATTTAGCCCGAAAGACAAACGCAACAAGAATAGTTAACATTTAATTTTCATTAAGTCCATAAGGTTGTACTGAAGAATTTCATTTTATAAGCTTGTTACTAAATCATAGGGCAATTTCAGTACAACATACCGTTATTTTTTAGCAACATAGTTGGATGTTAGTCGTATTATTAAGGTTTATTTCCGAAATGCCTTCTTTCTTAATAGCCTACCAAAAACATTATTTAGTACGGAAACAATTTCATATATATTAATATAATCACATAAAGACAGTAATTTTCGTATAGCGTAGGACTAATCAAAATATTATACGATTATATGTATAGACTCGTGAATCATTATATTAATGTTTCTCTCCTAAAATATATTTTATTTTGGTTTCAACGGGCAGATTGAGGCAGACATTATTAATCTGGGCAATGTAATATCCTACTAAGCTGCAGATTTTAAAACGAAGTAGCCTGCAGCCTTTGTAGTAGTCAGTGATATAATATTTTATTGGGCACTGAATTCAACTGCCTCCGTATTGAACCAAACTAATGACTAAAAAAATGTAATATTATGCATTTTAATAAGTAATTTTGATCGTGTATTAAATATTGTGTGTAGTGTAATTATTATAACATTTACAAAAAATTGCACACAATTTCCTGCAGATACAGCATTGATTATAATGTAATATAAAGGAATCTTAAATATCCTGGTTTTCTACAATAATGATGCTTATCACAATGGAAAACAAGCTCGCTGTAATTATTAATTTTGATTTAATAATTTATGTAAAACATGTAGTCAATGTACCCATTTCACCCATTAAAAATTAAAAGAGTCAACATGTTTCAACAGAGAAGCTATCATTTTCAAGACTAAATATTGACTGAAGACAACCATGGTAAATGAGTAAACAGAATCCGATTAAAAACAAACTACGTCACATGACATAGTCAATGTATGACTTCATAAAACTAATCCTAATTTCTTTCAATTAAAGAGAATAGAGCTTAGTATGGGTTCTTTAATTGAAAATAATTAGTTTTATTGTGTCATACAGTTTACGTGCAATTGACTATGTTATGTGACGTACTTTGTTTTTAATCGGATTCTGTTTATTATTTACTATGACTTCAGTCAATATTTAGTTCTTGAAAATGACAGCTTCGTTGTTGAAACCTGTTGACTTTTTTTTAATTTTTAATTGGTGAAATGGGTACATTGACTACATGTTTTACGATTTTATCACCAAGAATATATTTTAATTTATTAAATTAATTTATGGAAAGGTTCAAGCTTATTAGTATCAAAATTTTATATTTGATAATATAAGTTACAATTAAATACGATTTTGTTGTTAAGTGAAATGGCTGAAAAGGCAACGAATCCAGAAGACCATGGTTTATAAATCTAACAAATATCTTCTTATAAATTAATTTTGACTCTGTTTTAAAATATAAACACGTATTAAGACTTACAATATTATTAAATTGATTGTATATAATACTAATTGTTTTTTTTTGTTATCAGGTACAGTGTGTAACAGTCTTGTTTGTACAGCGGAGTTTTAATCTTGTTTACACAATGCATAATATCACTGTTTTATGTGTAAGTCCACAGTTACAAAATAAAATGCTATCATTTTTCGTTATCGTGTTTATCACTTGACTATAATAGCATAAAAAATAACAAAAATACTTCACACACCTTATTAATTTACATTTCATTATTACTTGAACAAAAATGTAACTGTTCTTCAAACAATCTTGTTTGTACACTTACTAATTACAACAACACTCTTCTTCTTCTTCTTCTTCTTCGTCTTCACGGTTTAGGCTTATTTACTAGCCTGTTCCGGCTCCAAATTGCTGCCCTTTCCATCTTTTGTTTGGTCTTCCCAAACTACTTCTTCCTCGTGGTAGCTGTATGCTGCTTTTGGTATTCTATTCTCAGTCATCCTTGCCAAGTGTTCTTTCCAGTTTGTTCTATGTTTCACTATTGTTGTGTTTAGTTCCTCTACTTTTAGTTGCCATTAATAAACCAAATAAATAGCACTTTGCAATAGAAAAAAAACTTTAATGCTTGGTTGAATAACCCGTGGCCTTGATAACTGCTTTACATCGGCTCTAAATTGACCCGACAAGATTATTGCATGTTAAAGGATCAAGTTTGTTCCATTCTTCAGCAGCTTTTTTCCCCCTCAGTTGTTTTGACTGAGCATTTCTAGAATGAACACTTTTTTTTTCAATGAAGCCCACAAATGTTTAGTGACATTTAAGACCGGCAATTGAGCTGTTTTGGAATATTCCAGATGCACCAGAGTTTACTGACATCACCTGTGTGTTTTGGGTCATGTCCTGCTGAAACATATTACCGGATACAGCTTAAATTCCATATTTTGTGCACATTGTTTAACATTCTGTTTTAGAATATTTACGTACCCCCATTTGACCATAATACCAACAATAAAGTGAAGAGTTCCAAATCCCCTCGATGACATACACGCCCTAAATAAAACGGAACTATCTCCGTGTTTTACAGTTGGAAGTGTGTTTTTGTGCTCATTGGACGTATTCGGCTTTCTCGACATCCGTTGATTGTCATCTGATCCGAAAAGGTTTATTTTTGTTTCGTCAGACCAAATGACTTTATTCCAAAACTCGTGATTTTCGTTTACATGCTCTTTAGCAAATTTCATCCTGGCAATTCTGTTTTTCTTACTTACGAATTGCCTCTTCTGTGCTATCCTGCCACGATAGCCATATTTCCACAGTACTCTTCGTATTGTTTGATTAGACTTCTTTGCTACCTTTTCTGCCAGTGTATTAAGTTTTGGTGCACTTAATTTAGGATTATTCTTAACTTGTCTCACAACATATTGTCGTTTGTCGTTCATTAAGCTTCTTTTCTTTAGCTCTTCTTCTTCCTTCCAAGTATTAGGCCAAGGCTGTTAAGATCCTATAGAAAATTTTCCCTCCAGCGTTTCATAGGACGGCCCAGATATCCTTCCGGGAAATTCTCGTATAAGACTTGAAAGCATAATAATAGTCCCTCCAATTGGTTGCTGGCCAAAGGAAGGCAAGACCATCTTATAGCCTCTGGTCAGACTTTCTGGAGAAGAAAAGAAAATAATGGAAAGAAGAAATGGAAGAAAGGAAAGACTCCCTAGCCCTCGGATGCCCTAATAGCGTCGGGGTCGAAAAAAACATGAGTTAACCAAGAGAGGTTAGATAGTGAAGTTAAGAGTCTGATATAAGTAAGTGGAACAAAGGAAGAAATACCCGCTCTTCTTGGCAAATTGTTGGTAGAACCTTTGCATGGAAATTTATTAAAACCATAATTAACAATAGAATGTGGTTTATTCACTTTAAGGCCTATTTGTCTAAGAGAATAGTCTCTTAAAGCAAGGTTAACAATTATATTGTTCAATTCACTACTCAGTTATTTTCTCCATCGTGGACAGCTAGCTCTACTTGGTAAGAGTAAACAAACATCTAATGCATCCCTTAGTACGCATAAATAGATACCAAGTGCTTCAGTTTGCTACACAGTTGTTCAGTGGGGATAGTACAGTACGGTACAAGAACGTTTCCTAAAATGTACAAACAAGACGGTTGCATGGATTTAAGACATTATAACAAAATCCCCCATATTTGTTTTGTAATTATATTAACAAGAAGTTTTATGGGTATTATTAATTTAATATATTTTATTTCACGTTCTAAGGAGAGAATTAATGCTTTCTGCGTAAAATAGTACTGCACAACCAAGATTGTTATACACTGTATATTCTATTGTTGCACATTAGTTTTATTGTTTTCAGATTTCCAGTCTTTACTAACATAAAATGGCGGTGTAATGCTGTGTGGTTTTATTTCTTCTGTTTTCATATAGTTACGCACGGATTATAAATCAATTTAATTTAAAAGTAAATATATTGATCTCAAATTGCTTTTGCATATGTGAAATCGAGAAAACATAAGAGTATCTTAATTGCTAAAAATGGTTATGTTCGATATTACTCATTCATAATATATCCAATTAGAACTCTTGTTTGGATATTTAAACTGTTCCCTATAAAATCAGTAATCATTTTATGTATAACTGTAGGCTTTCACGGCCGGCGTCTTGATCCCTATTAGGTTCGTCTTCCGGGCATATAGGCCGTGGTCCAGTCGTTCTTCTACTCGACGTTTCGTCTACTGCTGCGGTAGACATCTTCAGGAGATTCTGCGTGCTCTCTGTGAACTCCTGCAGCCGACTGTTGAGGAGTTCACAGAGAGCACGCAGAATCTCCTGAAGATGTCTACCGCAGCAGTAGACGAAACGTCGAGTAGAAGAACGACTGGACCACGGCCTATATGCCCGGAAGACGAACCTAATAGGGAGTAATCATTTTATTTATTGTTTTGTTTATATTTAATGTTAAAATAACCTAGGGAAACAACAGTGGTCAGAATGGCTAGTGTCAGTATTGTGTTTCGTGTAAATTGAAGTGTTTTTCGTATGGAATAAATAAACTTAAACTATGGTGCATCCAATAAAGAACTTTGCTCTAGTGAAAATGGAAACCGATGCAAAAGAGTAGAAGAAGAAGCCCAGTCATGGATTGCAGGTCAGGGTAAGTACATCTATTTCTAATAGCAAAACGCAAAATGGGTGTAGGATGCTTATAAAGCTTATTTTAATGGCTTGTAGATTATTGACCAATGTTGTAATATCGCTTACGTTATTAGAGTAGGCTAAATATTGTTAGGTCTACCAGAATTGAAGTTAACGATAATAGTAAAGAAGCAGGGATCCGATAAACCATTTTTGCACAAATTACTAAATCCCTCTGGCGACATGGTGCTTCCCCTATACAAATTATTGTAAAGTAACTAATTATGCGGGTTTATAGAATCCATAGATTTAATTCCGCATTCGCTACTCTCTGTCTTAAAGAAACTGAGTCCAGTTTATAAATCCTATAACAAATTCGTTCATATCCATCCAAATCTCCCACCTACACAAATACCTTCTTAATTGTCCTTTCTTCAAAGATTTTCCAATAAAAAAAACTGGAAGCATTTCTACTGTCACCTATAAAGGTTACATAACCTGCACATCTCAATTTGGGCGTAGCTATAGTTTACTATTCCAACTATTAAATCTAGTTTTCAACTGCTTTATCCTATTTTGATTGAATATACAAATCCCATTTACTTATGCCAACTGGAAATAATAATATAGATCTGCCCTAAAGTTAAATACCCAACAGAAATCACTCGCCCTAACCTTGGTTTAGGGTGCAATTTTTTTTTTTTTTTTTTAAGTTTGTCTTCAGCAAATGGGAGTTTCTACGTTAGATCAAAAAGAGCATGAAAGAGTTTTAAACTGTAGTATATAATGGTAGATATGGTAAGCTATAATTACGCCTAATAGACTTATTAACTGAACTGCAAACATATCGGTGAATGACCGTTGATTTTAAGTCTGTTAGGTCAGTAAAATAGTCATATATCTAAGTTAATTTTATTAATTTGGGACTAAACAATTTGAAAACCTGATCAAAATCTAACAATCAAAGGAGGATGTGATATTAACATTCGTGACCAAATACTGTTGATGTGATGCGCGTAACATATACTCTCGGCTTCTTTACTATTGTTGGGATTAATTTACATGTGACCAAATGAGATGTTTGGCTAATTTATTAATTGGATTTTTAGAGAAAGTTTTAAATTGAATATGTAGGTAAGTTCATAGTTTCCTTGTGTATTAAATTTTTTTAACTAGAATCAATGGAAGATGAATTAATTCAGTGATAGGACTCCTTGACAATTATTATATCCTATATTTGCAAAATAGGTATCAATTTTTTTAAGTAATATTACAGAAGCAATAAAAAATACCTCTTTCATATATATATATATATATATATATATATATATATATATATATATATGTAGGGTTTCCAGTATAAAACCGGACACTCTGCGGCTGGCAGAGTGAAATGCGGACGAGGAGAGAGCGCAGCCTGACGGGTGAAACCCCGTGAGGCGTGTCCGGTTTTATATTGGAAGCCCTGTATATATATATATATATATATATATATATATATATATATATATATATTTCATGTATTACGAACAATTTTAAAAATGCAATAAATAAGTCCAAAATGCATCGAAATTTTTATTTTTATCTGCATACACTCCCGTTTATGTGCGGAAAATTATATCAGTCATATCTCCACCTCCACTGTCTCGGCAGGCAGTTACTCTATCTATGAAGTTCGTGATGACTCTTTCACAGACATCTCTGTTGATGTCATTATGCTTACAGTCAACACCAAATCACGGCATCTATATCAACAAAAAATCAGCGCATTTTAGAGCCTAATTAATAGAATGTTAAAATTGCCATTAAACAGAACTAATCATAATAAGGAATTGCGATATATCAAAAATATGGCTAGAAGCAATGGCTACAGCAGTGAAATTGTAGATAAAATGGTAAGAAAAGAAAAGAAGAAAACCGACATAAATAAAATAACAAAACTCTAAAGAGAAACAAATAATTATTACATTAACGTACACAGGCCTCGAAACCATAAAATTAGCGAAAACATTGAGAAAAATAAACAAAAATTTAACATAGCCTACAAAACTAATAATAAATTAAATAATGTAATAAATATCATTGTATAGTTTTCTTCGTTCTGTATATTATATTTCTATTCCAAAGCATTGAGTTCACAAGTTCTGTTACAAAGCATTTTATGATACGGGTCCGAAACCTGGACAGTAAGTAGAAAACAAACCATCAAGCTGTTAGCAGTATAAACGGATTTTTGGAGGCGATCGACAAGAATTTCAAGAAGGGATGAGGTCAGAAACAGCAGAATAGGGGAAATTATGCAAGTTGAAAAAAAATATAAGAAAAACGTTTGAAATGGTATGGACACCTCATAAGAATGGAAGAAGAGAGAATATCAAAGAAGATCCTTAGTTGGAAAGCTAATGGAAGAAGTAGAAGAGGCAGGCCCTAGAGAACGATGGATTGATGGAGTGAAGAGAAGTATGGAAGTTAGAGATTTGAGGGAAGAAGATGCTTTAGACAGGAACATCTGGCGACAAATCACTTTGGGTTGAAGGAGAAACACTACGTATATTGTGGAATATTCGTAAATAAAAAAAAATAACAGTATAGAAAAACATAATAAATCTAATAGTAAAGGAGTATACAAATTAACATACAAAGATTGTGACAAGTTCTATATAGGTAGGACGAAAAGAAGCTTCAACATAAGATTTAAAGAGCATCGTAACGATTTCGTCTACGCGAACGGAAAGTCTAATTACGCAAAACACATATTAAATACGGTCATAGAATGAATTTAATAGAAGACACCCTCACAATAATACACAAAGAGGGAAACTCAATAAAAATCAACATATTGGAAGATCTTGAAATTTACCAAAGAGATAGATGACAAGTTGTTAATAATTGAAAACACTCCCCGACAAAACAACCCGCTGTACGATATCGTCACAAAGAACTGAAAAACTGCACTTAAACTAGCGTGAAATATTTAACGGAAAAATTGCACTTAAACTGACGTGAAATATTTTCAAAGTCCTATAGAGCAGCAGTGACAGTGCGCATGCGCCAGAGTTTATAGAGCCAGCGATAACCCACAATCGAACCACATATCAATTATCATCCTCAATTACTATCCGTCGCTATGAAATTTAAATGACCAATATGTGCAATAAATCCCCAAATCTGTGTTAAAAAATATATTAATAATATTAAAATTACCAAACGTTTATTAAAAATGGGTGTACACTTACTTATCACTCCCTAACGCTGATCCAACCAACGATAACCCAAAAACAGCTATAGAAAAATCATAGACTAAGTAATATACTCTGTGGAGAAAATAGCAGTTAGCATTACTATATTGACTAACAGTGTCGTAATATTGTGGTTTGCATATTTAAGTAAATACTTAAAAATTGTCTAATAATGTTATAAAAATTGTTTGAAAAAGTTTAAAATATTAAATAATGTTAGTAAATACAGAAGAAGAGCTGAAGTTTACAACAATATAACTGAAAAATCAAGCGCTAGTAGAAGTGCAGTTGAGCCAACACTACATTAAGACCAACATCATCCAGAACATCTCAACAAACTAGCGAAGATCTATATCTGCTGATGATGGAATAGATATTCTGAAAGGCCTTCAGCAAAAGAACAGTACATACATCTTTTTACAAGTTGAGGACGACGGCACTGAGCAATGAGGGTATATATTTAAATTATATCATATGACTATCCACCTCAACGGTTTTAAACAATGAATTTTATCAGTATTGAACTTGTACAGTAAAACGTGTTTAATTCGGAACGTGAATAATGGGGAAATCTGTCCAATGTGAACAAATTTATTCGTCCCGGCGAAATAATAGTGGTATTACGTGTGTTTCTTTTGTATAAAACGGAATCTGTCCAACGCGGAAACGGAAGGATATTTCTACACAATTCATGAAAAAAAATGTTTATAAGGCGAAAAGACTGAGAGAGAAATACATTTGAAATGAAGAGGAAAGCAAAATAAATGAAGAAATCGAGGAAGTAGTGAGGTAGTGTTTTACAAGTGCACGATAAAAAAAATCTCCAAATTTCGGGTCCGATGCTCTAAATTCAAGCTCTAACTGTTGCTACATTCATAGAGAATAACGATTTCAAGGCATCTTCAGGTTGGCTGTACAGTTTTAAAAGACGACACAATGTAGTGTGGAATGAAATTTGCAGGGAATCAAAGGATGTGGACGAAAGTATAGTTAGTGAGTGGAAACCGAAACTGCATACATTAATTTCAAGATACGCGCCTAAGAGACATTTAACGCTGACGAAATGGATTGCTTTTTTATGCGTTACCGTCGAAATCGCTCGTACACATTATGCTTCACCTCTCAGCGGCAGCGGAACTACAATTAATCCAAGGTACGTAAAAAGACAGTAGGTTAATCTATAATCTAAGATTGGTTAATATTTTTTTGTTTTTTTATAATGCGGAATTTTGTCTAATGTGGAAACAAAAATTGGTCCATGCGATTCCGCTTTGAACAAGTTTTACTGCGTGTTTTAATAAATTCAGTGTCATGTTCCAAACACTGTTTACACTGAAATTTAAAATCAAAATGTCTCTTAATTATTTTCTATCATCATTATAAGCAAAATATATTCACCGCTATTTTATATATTATGAAGATTGTGGTTTTACTTGATATTTCAATACGGCCAATAATTGAAAAAAAAAAGGTCAATGTTAATAGTAAAACTCCGTTGAGATGTTAGTATTATGATTCAAGTGCTTAGGTCAGTAACATGTTAATGCATTGTGTATATTTTTGTTTTAACTCTTCACTGACGCACTTACAAACGATTTTATGGATATTTCAATACATTTATTTGCTGTTATTGTAATAAATTATCTTTCGTAATTGAATTTGACTTATCATCTTACTGCCCTAAGCCCTTCAATTGGAATATAAAACTTTAAAATAAACATTGAAGAAATTTAATTTATAAAAGAAATAAAGGAAAAACTGCACTTACACTATCTCAAAACTGCAAAGAACTGCAAATACACGGTAGCAGTTAGAAGTAGCAGCGATAACGTTATCATTGAATGATAACTCACAAACATCATAGTGAGTTACCAAACGTTTATTAAAAATGGGTGTACACTTATCACTCCCTAACGCTGATCCAACCAGCGATAACCCAAAACAGCGATAGAAAAATCATAGACTAAGTAATATACTCTGTGGAGAAAATAGCAGTTAGCGTCAACAGTCTAACAGTCTCATAATATTGCGATTTGCGTATTTAAATAAATGCTTTAAAATTGTCTAATAATGTTATAAAAATTGTTTTAAAACGTTTTAAAATATTAGAAAATAACGGTAAGTACAGAACAAAAGCTATAGTTTACAACAATATAACAGAAAAATTATGCGCTAGTAGAAGTGCAGTTGAGCCGAAATAAATAACTTAATTCTAAACGAAAACGTGTCCATATACACAATTCTCTACATAAAATCGTAACAAATATGCCAGTACTTCATCGAGGGAATGACAACATAACTGTCTTCTGCAGATGGTGGGACTAGTATCGAAATGCTACAGTTGATTGATGCTTTAAAAAGTTGAGGTACGTAATTATATATATATATATATATATATATATATATATATATATATATATAATTTTAATATTGAAAAAAGATTTTAACAATAATTTTATAATTTTAACGTTAAAAAGATTTGACGAGAAGAAGAATAGATCAGAGTTGAGATGTGTTATTTTATTTTGTTAACTTTTAGATGTTTAAAAGTTGGATATTTCTTAGAATGTGTCACTTATTTATGCCATTGTGGTCTAACATGCAAACGCCCCTTTACTCTTAACCAAATGAGAACAGTGATTTTGATTAGTGTTAAACTTAAAAAAAAAAATAGCAAAAAATACTCGGAGTAATCTTATAATATATTTTGTCGAAAAATAGTATTAGATCACATTTTCTTCAAGCATAAAGGAGTGGCAGATTCTAAGAAACTACCAAAATATGAATAGGCCTATATCTTGGCATTAATAGTTTCTTCTTCTTCGTGAAAATGAACATTTTCATATGCTCACAAATGATTTTGGCTATGTTACAAAGAACACAAAAAAAAAAAAAGTGGGTGGGTAGTTGCTGGGTTCCGAAGAGTGCTTTTATTTATTTATTTTTTCAAAGTTCAGAACAAGATTTGTGATAGGTATGGTGAACTATAATTTATTATGTTACTTATGCCACTACTTGTGGCACGATGCAGTATGATACATGTATCAAACAGATAAGTCAATGTTATTTTGTTAGCTCTGTGCTTATGTATAAGATTAACAATATCTTCAACCTCGAGAGAGATTGTATCGTGGTTAGCATGCCTCAATAGCACTCCAGCGGTCCCGGTTTCGATTTTCGATTATATCTTAGATATTTTTATTTGGAATACGATCTGGATATCAGTCCCTTAATGAAAAGTAATTAGCTAATGGACATGAGAAGTATCGAAATAATTTTAAACATATAATTTTCAGGAACTGCATCATACTAACCACGTTACTTCCTACAGCAGGGGCGCCCAAACTACGGCCCTCCATCACTTTCTATTCGGCCCAGTAGACCTATGTAGCATTCTAATAAATTAAACTATTCGTAGGATCTGCCTATAATATTAGTCTATCAGCAATGGAAAGGAACTTGTGAAATATGTTATAACAACATAACAAGAAAAATAGCAAACCTACACACGCTTATTATTTAATAATAATAATAATAATAATAATAAATTTATTTATTTTATCCCAATCTCCATCAGTTCGTTTTCCACTCATGCTGCTCAATCCACGTTATTTTTGGTCGCCTTCATCTCCTTCTACCAAGTGGTACCCATTCTAATATTACTTGGGCTCTGCCTTCCGTAATTCTTTTTACATGACGATACCATTTTGTTTATTTTCCATGAAATTCACAATTGAAGTTCGAACGTTCATCTTTTGTTTAATTACAATGTTTTCTTATTTTATCTCTTCTTCTTTTTCTTCTTCTTCTAATAATAATAATCCACAAGAGTTATTAATAGGGCCTATGGCCCGCGCCACCTGACGTTTCTTCAATTTGGCCCGCGATACAAATAAGTTTGGGTGGCTCTGCCCTACAGTGTCATCTGCTAGCCAGTGAAAAGAGTTCAGATTTTTTCGAAGCTGTAATGCCATGAATTTACACACACATGTATGAGGAATTGTAGAATGTAGTAGACGATTTCGAACCTTAATTAGGGAATGGATGAAACTCATTTATTAAAAACTAATATGTTGATTAATTTAAACTGGAGGGGGGTTAATACCATGAAGGCCTTCTCTTCCATTCATCCACTGAAAAAAACAATTAAATGCACGAAAATTACGTACGGTAATAAGATAAAACTAATATGACATTTAACTAAAATTACGTAATAACATACAACTAAATTAAATAACAACTAAAATCAATATAATTTGAGAAACTAAAAAAAAATCGTTGTCTATTGGAATACTAATTACAAAGTAATTTAAATTTATTTTAAAGATGTCTGTCAATCATTCTTCCAAATTTTAGATTTTTTTTTTGCAATCTGTAAAATTGTCATATTTGCGATTCTTTAAAAGCCAAATTCTGAAAATACGATTAGTCTATACTTATGAAATTCATTTTTTTACTCGTAATTATTTTATATTGAAACGATGATTATTTTCAACTAATCATAAGGACATTTGAACCCTTTACTTCATTTTCGGAGCTTGGGCAGGAATAGTAGGAACAGGCTATATTTTATTATAAATAAATTGTATGTACCTTTTTTATGTATATTTTTACACTCCGTCTTCCACATTTCTTTATTATTCTATGTATTTTATTCTTGTGAAGCTTTTCGAAAATTTTATTTCATCTTCATAACATTTGTTGTATTTGTTTATTTGTAAATTGTATATAATGGGTTAAGTAATAATACAAATGTTATGAAGATGAAATAACATTTTTGAAAAGCTTCACAAGAATAAAATACATAGAATAATAAAGAAATATTAAGGAAGACGGATTGTAAAAAATAAAAGAAAACAATGTATATACAGTTTATTTAAAATTAAAATATAAAATTATGGAATATTCACCTGAATAGTCCGTCTCCTCAACTTAGTTATTTAACTGTAGCGCTTTCGGGACTTGTCCCATCATCGGCAGGATTCAACCAGTTTTGAATCCTGCGATGATGGGACAAGTCCCGAAAACGCTACAGTTAAATAACCAATTAAGTTGAGGAGACAGACCTTTCAGGTGAATATTCCATAATTTTATATTTTAATTTTGAATAATACCTCAACGGAACACATCATGAATCTTATAAAAGTTGACAATTTATTTAAAATAAAATACGATTAGTAAATTTTATTTTTGTTTTTCAATCCATAATTAAAGTCTGAAACCATCCTATTCCATCCTATACACGTATTGTTTTTAATACTGGATTATGTGTTAATAATACTTTGTAAACAACTTTAACAGCTCTTAGTTCCCCATCTCAAATAATTACTACTCCTCTACAACCAGGTTTAATTGTTTAACACTTTGCATGTGTATGTGCTATTAATTCTTGAAGTTGTATTTAATTCGTTGGGGGCATCCTACATGTTTCTGAATTCCATATATTATATTAATATAATTTATATTTTCTACTTATTGACTGTGCATTCTGTTGCATTTTATTGACTAATTGCATTTGAACATTATAATGCAAAAGTTATAGTAAATACCGTATTTGTATTTTTTTAATAATAATAGTGAATCTTGTACACTTTTTTTCATAGTTGCAAATGTTGTGATATTGAGAGAAGAATTATACTGACAAATAAAGTTTATAAGAACAATGAGACAATATTAGAACATGACCATGTTTTTTTTCTTGTTGTAGAAGGAAAGGTAAATACACTGGTCTCTAAATTAAATCAACAAACGGAATAGTTAAACAAATGTAGATAGAATTCAACTAACTAGAATGATTTTTCTTTTTGTGTTCCATTACAATGAAAACAGATAATACCTTTGGATGTTTGCTTCTTTGTGCAACGTATGCTTTTTTTTATTTGTCTAGCCAAGTTCAATCTCCATATCAGTTAATGAATACCGGTACCGTGTGTTTGGTCTAGGATGTCATATAGCAGACAGCCACAGTTCGTGGAAAAAAGTTTTTGTTTACTGTAATTGAATCAGGAAATGATAGGAGAATAATGCTATATTCCTAATCAACTAGCTTCTAATTTAAATATGTTCGTACTGAAACAGATCATGTTACATTACATTGGTTCATTTTTTAAAAGTACATAGACAAAACATGGTGCATTTTTACCCGACTGCTACGCAGCGAAGGAAGGGTAATGAATTGAACAGTCTGTCTATGCAGTTTATACTGAATACTAATCAAATACAGAATAAAATTCCGTTTAGATATCGGTCACAATATAACTTTTTAATTAAAAAAATTACAATTCCGGCCGCGGTGGACTAGTGGTTATGTTCTTTGCCTCTAGTTCCGAGGGACGCGGGTTCAAACCTGGCCGGGGTCGATGGATTGTTAGGATGGACAATCCAAGGGGCAAGTGCTCCGGGAGAGACTTTAAGCCAAGGGTCCCGAATCGTAAGATTTTCTAACTAACTCTAACTCACTGGCACTATGGAACCCGTAGGTTCATGGCCGCGCGTACATATTAATTGTATTGTATTCATAACTTGTAATCGTTTATATATATATATATATATATATATATATATATATATATATATATATATATATTGTAATTTAGATTTAAGACTTTTCTTTTGTATTTTTTTTAAACCTGGTTGAGTGGTAGACAAGGCCTTAAGGCCTTAACTCTGCCAGGTAAAATAAAGCTATTATTATTATTATTATTATTATTATTATTATTATTACATAAACTCTCCATACATCCCTATCCTGAGCTAATATTTTCCCATCTTCTGTATAATCTACTTCCCTCAAATCATGGTTAATGTTATTCTCCCACCTCATTCTTGGTCTACCAACTACACGTCTTTCCTCTGGTTTTCCTACTAGAAGCTTCTATGCACGTCTTTCATTCCCCATTCGTGCCACATGTCCTGCTCATCGCAGTCTATGAGGTTTAACTGTTCTTATTATATATTATTGTCTATAAAGACCATGTAAAGTAAAGTGATCTCACTCCAGGCCTCAGGAGGCCCTTGGGGTAGTAGGAGGTTAAGGCTGCCACGTTTTCTAGATAATCAGCATTTGATGTCAGCCGGGTTTTCAGCCCTGCTTGCCTTTTTATAGACAATCGGCACTTGATGTCAGCCGGGTTGTCAGCCCTGCGTGACGGCCGCCTTTACCCCCAGAACAAGCGTTTGGAACTCATTTCCGTTAGAGGCTGAGTCGACCCCAGGACCATAGTGCCGTCAGAAGGTGTGGGTCAGTTTTAAAAATCCTGACCCCACTGGGACTCAAACATTCGACCTTTCGGCTTGTAGCGCAGTGCCTTAACCACCAAGCTACGGCGTGCAGATTTTCAGGCTTGTAAAATAACCGCAAGCAAAATTTACCGACCGTTGCCCGTTGAGACGATATGCCGACCTCAATATCACTCGTAGATATCTGTGGGTAAATAGCCGTAACTAAATTAGCTTGGTTGTAACACTCCCAATAGGGAGCATCCTAATCCCCATACAGGGAAGGACGGGGTATATAGATATAGTTTATTAATTCCGGTATCAGTCACAGTATAACGTTTTAATTATACATTTTATATTTGAAGAGAAAAATTATACGCTCAGACCGGGACTTGAACCCGGGCCCTTGGTTCTCTAGACCAAGTGCTCTACCAACTGAGCTACCTGAGCAAGTACCGATCTAAACGCAAATCTTTCTCTATATACATTGTAGGCCTAATTCCCATCCACCAAATGCTGTGAAGCCATGCTTCTATCTTGCAAATGGCGGCTCCTTTATTAAGAAGACATATTTGGGAATTATACATTACAGCCAGTACGGCTTTTTCCAAGTTTTTATTATTGATTTCGTACATCTCAATGATGGATAAATCATATTTGAAGAGAAAAATTATACGCTCAGACCGGGACTTGAACCCGGGAATTACAATGGATGGGAATTACAATGTATATAGAGAAAGATTTGCGTTTAGATCGGTACTTGCTCAGGTAGCTCAGTTGGTAGAGCACTTGGTCTAGAGAACCAAGGGTACCGGGTTCAAGTCCCGGTCTGAGCGTATAATTTTTCTCTTCAAATATGATTTATCCATCATTGAGATGTACGAAATCAATAATAAAAACTTGGAAAAAGCCGTACTGGCTGTAATGTATAATTCCCAAATATGTCTTCTTAATAAAGGAGCCGCCATTTGCAAGATAGAAGCATGGCTTCACAGCATTTGGTGGATGGGAATTAGGCCTACAATGTATATAGAGAAAGATTTGCGTTTAGATCCGTACTTGCTCAGGTAGCTCAGTTGGTAGAGCACTTGGTGTAGAGAACCAAGGGTCCCGGGTTCAAGTCCCGGTCTGAGCGTATAATTTTTCTCTTCAAATATGATTCATCCATCATTGAGATGTACGAAATCAATAATAAAAAAATATACATTTTATATTTTTATATTTGAAAAATGTACTATGTATGTATGTGAGTACAACTGCTTGATTGCTGCTAAAAACTGCTGAACCGATTTTGAGATATGAGTCTCAATCGATTCGTCTTTAGTGTAAAAGTATCATATCTACCGTTTTCTTTCATAAAAATCGCGGCTGTGACGTCAAAAGCGAGAACGGAATAAAACTTACTCTTCAGTTTATTAAATTTAACAAAATAGTCGGATTTTAGTTTCTTAATCTTGCTTTTCAATTAAAGTTAGACACGATGATTCTCAAAATGTAGTGGACGGCTCGACAGTATAAATATGTAACCTATTGGTATACAATAAAAAAAATTATAGACATATTACGAAAATATATATAATAATAATACTTTTTTAATAATAATACTTTATTTATTCTGGCAGAGTTAAGGCCATAAGGCCCTCTCTTTCACTCAACCAGCACATATACAAATAAATATTCGACAAATATAGATATACACTATACTAATTATAAACAGTTAAAGATACAATAAATGTAGAATGTAAATGTCATGTACAAACAACATTTTATAGGGTAATAACAATAATGATACGATAATAATAATAATAATAATAATAATAATAATAAATATAAATATGATACATTATACGGGAAACACCAATTAATATATATATATATATATATATATATATATATATATATCTTACACTGGATAATAATGAAGTCGAGTTTAGAGCAAATATATATTTAGATTTCTTTTAAAAGATGCCAATGTCCGGCAGCCCCTTATATCTTGTGGTAAGGAATTCCAGTTGCGAGAAGTGGAGATGGTATGTGACATGGAGTGATGTGATGTCCTATGTTGCGGTATATTAAGTAAGAGGCTATGTTGTGATCTTGTGTTTAAGTTATGGTTTGAGGATATAAATATGCGGTTATTTAGCATTGATGAATATAAATGTATTTTATAATATGCCACAGGTTACGAACTGTAACGATTGTCTTCCGGATTATCTTGGATTACATGTCGTGTTGCAGACTTAGGGTCGGTTTCACCAACACAGGTATCTGTATTACGCCAGTTTAAGCTATGCGTTATACACGGGGAAACTGGCGTACTATAGTTACCTACGTTGGTGAAACCGACCCTTAATACGAGTTGAGTAATTTCACTTGGAGGAATATTTCAAGGTTCATATGAATTATTTAAGTTAGCTATTTTGATTTAATTGCTATAGGTGGAAATCCATACTAATATAGCCTAGTGCCATATTTTGAAAGTTTTTATAGTATATGTTCCGCCAAATAATATTCCCGTAATATATGTAATCCTGTTAGCAATGTCCATAATCGTGCACCTTTCCCGCTATTAGCATACTTCAGGTTATTATCTCCTCTTATTGCACAGAGCAACAAAAACAAAACTTTTTTTTTTGTCTCAGAAAGAAAAATATGTGATTCTAATAGTACTTTTTCTCCTGAATTCAAATATGATGGGGCTGTACAGGTATAGACAATCAAATATGTTCAAACATCTCAAAACAATATTAAAACAAATAATAATCTTGTATATTTGATGCAGTTTTAAAATAAGTTACATTTAGTGTTTGAATAGAGTTACACTGATGTTCAGACTTAAGTTAGTTTTTCTTGAGACAGATGGCAAGTCACTTAAAGTAGTTCAGTCTTCTATTTTTTTCACCCTTTTGTTTATCCAATGGAGTACCGGTAATGTTTCTTCTAGCATTTTCTCTTGTTTCCCCCTATTTTTCTCTTGTACTATGCAGCTGTGATTTCTCACAATTGTAAATGTGAAGACATTGAACTTCTATGCTGCAAGTCACTGGTTCAATTTTCCCTCGAACTAAATTGTGGAAATCCCTTTTTATTTCTACGAATTCTGTATGACTCACAAGTTAGTCCGTTATACCTGTAAGTTAGAATAAACTTTGTCAATTTCGAAATATTCAATACTTTACGAAAATATTTAGCAATATTGTCGGTATATATTCCTTATTTTGGCCTATATAGCGGGAATAGGATCACATCATGCTGGGTGCGAAAAATCTTAGTTCCGGAAAATCTTAATTTGTGTCTCTTTTGAGGAAGAACAATACTTGATGACATATGTTTGCATATTTTTACTATTGCCGAACCAAGTGCAGTTGATCCAGTTAATATTGACTTAGTAGTAGGACTTTTATTAGACAAAAAGTAAGATATTTACAATGTTATTTACAAATATGGGTCGCACGGGCAGTAAGCCGTACGTGCTGTTGACAGTCCGTTACAATAAAGTAATAATTGGTAATAGCATAAAGAAAAACAAAACAATAGCATTACAATTAAGTTACATATTAGTAGTATAAATATAGGCTACTATTAACTTAATGTGAAATGTTAGGAGGGAGGAAATACATACTTAGAAAAATAATGAGAACACCATAAGGCAGAATTATAAATAAATACATTCGAGAAGAATGTGAAATTCAGCCAATAAATTAATGGAATAACTTTATATCACGAATGAGTGACGACAGTCAATCAGAAGTTGTAAGAGATAATATGTATCCCATGACAAAGATGAAAATCCTTGTTCCCAAAAGGTTGTGAACCTTGCTTACTTATTCACTGGCACTATCGAACCCGTAGGTTCATGGCTGCGCGGACATACATCCCTATCCTGAGCTAATGCTTTCCAATCATTCCCTGTATAATCTACTTCCCTCAAATCATAGTTAATGTTATTCTCCCACCTCATTCTTGGTCTACCAACTGGGGTTTTCCCTCTGGCTTTCCTACAAGAAGCTTCCATGCAAGTCTTTCATTCCCCATACGTGCAACATGTCCTACCTATCGCATTCTACGAGACTTAATTGTTCTTATCATATCTGGCTTCCTATAAAGACCATGTAGTTCATTGTTATGTAGTCTTCTCCATTCACCTGTTTGTTCATCTCTCTTTGGTCCAGAAATTTTCTTAAGTACTTTATTCCTAGGATCTAGAAAATATGAATAACTTACTGTCGCTGCCAGAATTCGCATTGTTGGGTGTGAAGAAAAAATAAATAAATAAATATATATATATATTTTCAAATGCCCCAGGTTTGTTTTTTGACATTCCTGGTCTCTCTCCTGGCATGGCGTACTTGTAACCCACTTCTGAGGTTGGGGCGCCTGGAAGGCGCGGTTAGGTTGCCCCGATGATATGATAGGTGATGATGATGATAATGGTGCGCCAGGAGAGTCCCTAATCCTAAGCTTAACCTAAGATGAATATGAATGATGATGATTGCGATGGCCATATGATTTCGGGGACCGTTTGGGCCTTAAAGTTTTCCTGACATTTGTCTTACAGGTGAGGAAAAACCCCGATAAAAACCTCACCCAGAAAAACTGTCCCGACCGGGGATCGAACCCGGGCCCGCTGCGTAACAAGGCAACACGTTACTCCGAGACCACAGCGGTGGACGAAAAAATAAATATCATTTGTGAAATTTAATCGCAAATCCTACGGAGATCTTGTGAACTTGCCTTGCCCTCCCCTCGAGTTGTCGAATCGCAGTTTCTCTTTCACTTTTTTTTATGTATGCCCTCCCTAGTTTCTTCAACTTTATTTTCCACGTTAAATTATACAATTAAAGCAATAATAAGATTAATGTTATATGTAACTACGTTTGTCGTAATTGGCTCGAGTAATGACACGTAATAATAACTCTCCAGGTGTTTGTGGGTGGCTAAAATTTTGCTCAGAGATAAGAGAAATGTTAGTTCATCATGTTGCCAGTTGGGAAAAGGCCAGATGTTGAGGTACTAACAAAACTCTCCTTGTCGAAGGTCAGTGCTCGTTATCACGTCTGGCTATTTTTTTCCCCTGGCTTTGCTACAGTGTATTTATAACTAACGCGTTGTTACACAAATGTAACCACATTCTGGTTTAGCCCAGGTCAGGACTCCATTATATTTTTGACTTTAAAAAAAAAAAATCTGGTCAGACAAACTTCGGTTTAAAAACATGGTATTCAGTTTAATTACACTGGTCAACATGATTTTTGTCTCATGAGTACCAATAGTTGTACTTAATGCAGTTGTTTATCGTGTTTTCAAACATGTAGTCAGAATTTCCCCATCGCCCACATTTTTTTTATTTCAATTTCAATTAATGGATTTAAATAATTATTTTTTAATAAACGTTTTTTCGTCCATTTGTCCATTGTAAAATAAAACCAAATGAGCTAACTAAGGAGATTTCAGCTATGGAAAAGAGATATCAAGGCAAATGGAATCCTAATATGTTGGCCGATTATTGTTGGACCATCAAGAGGGATGCTCTACAGGCGAAATATAGCAGAACATCGTCATTTCTTACTTTCTAGGTGAGTCCGAATGTTCGAATATTGTGTAGTTACGAATGTATAAAATATTAAAGTGTTTGAAATTATAAATTCCTGTCTCTCGAAAACCTTGCATGATGGAGAAAAATCGATACCATATTTGAATTCAGGAGAAAAAATACTATCCGAATCACATATTTTTCTTTCTGAGAAAAAAAAGTATATTTTTTGTTGCTCAGTGTTATTGCCTTTAACTGAGTAAAAAAATAAACCGATAGTCTGAGAGGTGATGAACTATTTAAGATGTGGTGCTAGAATATCTATAAAATACGAAATTAGACATATCATAAGAGAGAAATAGAAAACTGCAAAGGACACTGTTAGAATAAAGTGGATGAAGGAGATAGGATAGCGATTTAAGAGACTGGGAGTAACTAGAGGGTTTTGAATTTTTGGTTTTAAACCTGTTACCACACAAACATTCCTGATTATTATTATTTGTTTACTGGAGAAAATCATTGCGGAAGTCCAGAATATAATGAAAAATATAAACACTGGAATTAGGAAGATTATGAAAGTTTTATGAATTACGACAATTGAACTAACTCACTGGTACTATCGAACCCGTAGGTTCGTGGCCGCGCGGACATAAGCTCTCCATATATCCCTATCCTGAGTCAATGTTTTCCAATCCGCTGTATAATCTACTTCCCTCAAATCATAGTTAATATTAATCTCCCACTCCATTCTTGTTCTACCAATTGGGCGTTTTCCCTCTGGTTTTCCTACAAGAAGCTTCCATGCACGTCTTTCATTCCCCATTCGTGCCACATGTCCTGCCTATCGCAGTCTAGAGACTTAACTGTTCTCATTATATCTGGCTTCCTATAAAGACCATATAATTCACTGTTATGCAGACGACAATTGAAGAGAGACTATTAAAATGGTAGACCTATGGACATGTCAAGAGGATGACATCTCGTAGAATCCTTATGAAGATTTTGGGGTGGAAAATAGATGGGGAAAGGTGAAATGGAAGACCTAAAGAAGGTTGGATGGATAGTGTGAGAAGAAATATGAATGATCTGGGCTTACAAGATGAGGAAGTACAGGCCGGTACACCTGGAGAAGGCTAATTTCTTGAGGGTGACGGAAAACCATTGTGTTGTGAATAATTTCCGAAAAAAAATATATCATCGCCCTCGGTGGTCTGAGAATTAAGTTCCTGGCTCTGGTCCCGAGGGTCGCGAGTTCAAACCCCCCCCCCCGGTGTCCGTGTAATTTTAGGATGAAAAATCCAAGCGTCAAATTCTCCGGAGGGATTTAAGCTATGGCCCATGCATTGGTCCCGAGTCCGAAGATTTTCGGGATCGTAAAATATCCTAAAGCCTGAATCAGTCTCTGATTAATATTAAATGTGTCTTCCCCATCCAATTAATATCTTACTTGCCTAATAGGTGTATCTTTCAAGCGATGAGCCAACCAGTTATCATTTATTGATTGGAATTTTTAGGAAAATAACAATAACCAAATTAGTTATTCATAATATTATTATTGTTATTGTTATTATTATTGTTATTGTTATTATTGTTATTGTTGTTATTGTTATTATTGTTGTTATTGTTATTATTGTTGTTATTGTTATTATTGTTGTTATTGTTATTGTAACAAAGATAACGCCCGTCTCGGTGAATTATTTATTAATAGTTACCGTGCTTACCACTGGTTCAGGTTACGGGTTCAAAACCTGCCGCAGTCGATAGACTCTTAAGGGTGCGAAAATCTTTAATATGATTTTCTTCGGAAGGCAAGAAAATCCGTGGATCGCGTGTCGCAAATTTACGCCAGACCCATAAAACAAGAAGAACATTAAAAACAAATGTAAAAATTGCCTCTTTTCTTTATGGAAAGGCGGATCTCATATTCAAACAGGCATTGGATTTTTTCTCCAACAAATTGCATTTCGTGTTGAATCTAAAGTTTTAAATAAGAGGATTCTGATCACAGTTTGTCTCCAAAATTTGATTTGCAACTCTAATGGATACAGTTGTTGATGTGCGTCATTAAATATAATACCAACCAGGCCTAATAAATAATTCACTAAAAAATATGAACATATTTATTGTTTGAATAATTCTTGAAGTTTGGCGCCTATGCGCCGCAGGTTTATGTAAAATGACTGCATATGACGTAAGTGGAAAAGAGGTTGGTACACCTACACGGCTTGTAATTTTACACACACAGAATATAAGGGGAGCGTTTGTTTGCCATTACCAAAGCAAACAGTGTCTGCTTGTGTAAGGTCGGTGTTTGTTAGCAAAGGCAATGATCCATGATGTTCCATAACCTTCCTCAATATATTTTTGCTTCTCCTATGCTCACCGTGATCATGTATGCTTTCCTATCTCTTTCACAAGTTCGATTCTCTATCACATAAATGGGATTTGTTACTGTTTGTTTAGTGAGTTGAACATTGTTTGTTTGTATATTGATATTGATTGAAATGCTAGAGAAATGTACAGTACACGACACATTAAGCAGACTCTAATAATAACGTACTATTATAACCTAGTTCGCAGGCGAAGGAACTCATTTTCCATTGTTATGGACTCACAATTAAATGGTCCAGGAAACTAAATCTGAGCAATATGAATTTTACTTCACGCCGAAATGAAGATGTTGAGAGCAATAGCAGGATATCAAAGAACCAATAAAAATAAAAACGAAGATATAAGAACAGAACTTAATATATTTAATTTCTGTGAAAGAATAAAATGTTATCAAAATGCTTATCTTCAGCACGTACTACGAATGAATGAACAGCGCATACCAAGAAGAATGTATAATTATAAACCAAAAGGGAGAAGAATGTTGGGAAGACCATTGAAGAGATGGAAGGACTAATTCGACCTATAATGAGATCGGAACAGGCCATTGGGCTTAATCCTTGTTGTTGATGATGATGAGGATGATTTCACGCCGAAAGATAGAATTTTCAGTTCTAGGAAGTACAGAGCGGTCTGCGACATTCTTTATGACACTCGGCTGTAAATGAGCTCGTCAGTGCTTGTTCCCGGTGGACCGGGTCCGTTAGAGTCGGTTGTTAAAAGTGTCCATACAGTATTAATACAGTATTAATATTTTTACATAAAAAAGGGGGAAGGAAGGAGAGACAATCCGGCTGTATAATGTTATGGCGGTTTCCCACAATATTGTATGGATATGAAACTTGGGCACCAATGAAAACAGAAGGATAGAATACAGACGGCGGAGACGAGGTTCCTAAGACAAGTTAAAGGATGTACAAAATTTGATAGAATAAGAAATGAGGATATAAGAGAAGAATTGAAAGTACAGCCTTTATTGGATAAGGTCACGAATTACAGACAGAATGGATTGATCATATGGATGGAATGAGTAAGGAGAGATATCCATTGTTAGCAAGAAATTATCAAGCAAGAGGAAGACGTGATGTTGGAAGACCTAGAAGACGTTGGGCTGATGCATTATGAAATCGGAACGGGCAATTGCCTAATCCCTGGAGTGGTGATGATGATGAGGAAGGAGAGAGAAAGAGAGTGCGACTGGAGCAAACCCCGTTCATTGGGAACAAGCGATGACGCCGGGCCCGCTTGTCGTCGAGTGCCGTAAAGAATGTCATAGTATATGTAGAACTCTTATTCCTTTATTTTAAAATACCAGGAGAGCAGTGGACAACTCGCCACCACAGGTAGAAAGTAGCATTGCCAAATTTTTTTTTGGATGTATCTTGTAGAATATACAGCATTTTTTGTGCGACTAAAAATTAACATTAAAACCGTATTAATATATCGTTATTTTTTTTGACTTAGTTCAGTTCTTCAATGTAGTTTCATCTGCCCTTCTATACGGCATTTATGCAGTTTTTATATATTTTAGACCTGAGGCAAAGATTATAACAACTGTGTATACTTGACGAACATTAAAATATGCGTAAACGTTGACTGTTTTGAGCCTGCGGAAATAGGATGAGATTTTTATGTTTTGGCGGAAAGTACAGTCGCTTAGGAATTGTGGCTATAAATAAAACTAGCCTCTGGATGTGATGTTTGCGGGATCAATCCAATCGGTATCTCTGTTAATTTTTTTTTAAAGTGTAAAAATCCTAAGTGTAGATTCTTTAGAGAGCGGAGTAAAACCGTGGTTCCCCTGTCGTAGATATACGGCACATAGAATTCAGACCAGTTCTATGTGTAACGGTTAGTTGGCCTATGCGTGGCTAGTATAAAAAATCTCGGGTTCTATTTATAATTATACTAAAAACACAGAGTCCATAGAACTTTGTAAATGAGTAACTCTTTGAATTGAAAAGAAACGAAATAGGTTAAGAAAACTGAAATTAAAGTTGAGAATGGGTTTGAAACATGGACTCTTACTTAAGGGAGGAAAGGAGATTACGAGTATTTGAGAATAAAAAACTTAGGAAAATTTTTGGACCAAAGAGAGATGAACAAACAGGTGAATGGAGAAGACTGTATAACAATGAACTACATGGTCTTTATAGGAAGCCAGATATAATAAGAACAGTTAAGTCTCGTAGACTGCGATGGGCAGGACATGTTGCACGAATGGGGAATGAAAGACTTGCATGGAAGCTTCTTGTAGGAAAGCCAGAGGGAAAACGCCCAGTTGGTAGACCAAGAATGAGGTGGGAGAATAACATTAACTATTATTTGAGGGAAGTAGATTATACAGGGGATGATTGGAAAGGATTAGCTCAGGATAGGGATGTATGGAGAGCTTATGTCCGCGCGGCCATGAACCTACGGGTTCAATAGTGCCAGTGAGTAAGTAAGATTACGTCACGTTAACGGTATTGTCATCTAGTAGCCTCTATCAATAACTTCGGTTACTCTTGTCTTTACGAATAAAATTGAATGTTTTTAAAAATCTTCAACCTTCATAAAAGTGGCTTCCGAATTTATCTTTTGAAAATATGAATCAGACAAAAATTCTAATCCCAGCTTTAAAAAAAAGTTATTAAAAGTACACAATAAACAAAAAATCATAATATGTAAACATTATTTTTTTATTCCTGTTGGGTTTGTCTTTCGGGCTAAATGGCCGTGGTCTGGTTTTCTTAAAACTCAACGTTTCGCCGACTACAGCGGTAGATATCTTCAGGAGATTCTGCGTGCTCTATGAACTCCTAACTCTTCAACTGTCTGCAGGTAAATAACCTCAGGAGATTCTGTGTGCTCTATGAACTCCTAACTCTTCAATTGTCTGCTGCAGACAGTTGAAGAGTTAAGAGTTCATAGAGCACGCAGAATCTCCTGAGAATGTCTACCGCAGTAGTAGACGAAACGTTGAGTTTTAAGAAAACCAGACCTCGGCCATTTAGCCCGAAAGACAAACCCAACAGGAATAAAGATACCTGCCGTAAAAGCCTATAATTTTACATTAATTTTGTATTCTACAATTCAGGTCGCAATTGAAATCTGGCGTGAAAGGGTATCTTATTTCAGGTTTTAGGTTTGTTTTCGTGAGTCATAAATCTACATACTGGACCTGACCCATGGCTTTATTTTGCTCCCGAACTAAGTCATACTCATGATTTGAATGCTGTTGATTCGCGATCCTGTGAACTATTGACTATGATAACCACGTATCCATGGGGATCAACTGAGCAAAACTATTGAGTTCATTTAATGAACTGGAAGTTTTAGACGATGAAGAGACCGTTAAATTAATTTTTAGTACATGAATTATGAATTATCATAAGTAATGCCACGAGTGATTTCCAAATTATCGATAAATTCACGACTCACGAAGTGAGGAGTGAATTTATCTAGAGAATTTGGAAATCAAGAGTGGCATTTGTTAGGACTATTTAACGAATAAAATAAAGCTGTTTACTCACAAATCATTATTTAACTACAGTTATTTAAAAATATTTTTATATTTAAAGTAAACGGTGATGTTTGAAAACTAATGAGAAACGATAGGTAGCCTACGCTTCTACTGCTTCTTTTGTTTATCACTGCAACCAGATCATACTATTTATTGCCAAAGGAACGCAATATTGTAAGAATGCTCTCTAGTGGAGAAAAAATGAAACACATCAATCTGTATATTAATTCATTTTTGATGTCGTATACATTTAAGAAAGTGCAAACAGTGGTTTCTTTTTTTGGTGGTATAATCAATTGCTACAAATGTTGACATGTAAGCACTATTATATACAATCTGGTAGCCGTATTTGTTATAGGCTCAGTCACTGCAAAATAACGGTCAGACCTGTTCAGAATATTAAAAAGGAGGAGCTTTGCTTAATATATGATAATCCTAACGTTGATAATTATTTCGTGAAACACGTCTCTGATTGGTTGTAATACAGAAATCATTGAAACGTGATTGGTCATTGACTCCCATTTGGGGCATGAGTTAAATAGTCTTTAGAACGTTTCTTTTTGGTAGCCATGTTCTTTTTATACTGGTTTTCCTTATTGTTTTACCTTTATCTTTGTTTGTTTTACCTGTTTATTAACTTTCTTTAATTCTCACATAGACACAAGGACGGAACACACACACCCAGACCCAGGGTGGAGATTTAAAATCCCCTACCCCGCCAGGTATCGAACCCGAGTCGCCGGAGTGGAAGGTAGGGACTCTACCGACTACGCCACGGCAACGGACTTTCTGTTAAAAACACAATGTTGTTAATGCACGGCCGGTACTATCCCACTTAGGGAGGAATTCTTGAAATCATATTTACGCAAAGAGCGACTCTTTCCCCCTCTCTCTGACGTTGAGAGTATTCATAAAACCGATTTTATGAATACTCTCTACGTCATAGAGAGGGGGAAAGAGTCGCTCTTTGCGTAAATATGATTTCATGAATTCCGCTCTTAGGGCGGTTTCACCAACAGAGGTAACTGTATCACGCCAGTTTAAGCTATGTATTATACACGGGGAAAACTGGCGTAATACAGTTACCTCTGTTGGTGAAACTGACCCTTAGAAGTGGGATGTTGCTAAGTGGATGGAAGAGGTGCAGTAACCAGTCATAAATTGATTTCACTAAAACAACTATCAAGATTTGTGTGTAAAATATATATATCTTAATATATAAAAAATTCGTGTCACATTGTTTGTCCGCGATGAAATCCTAAACTACTGAACCGATTTTAATAAAATTTTGAACACTGTGTGCAGTTTGATCCAACTTGAGACTTAGGGTAGTTTATAACGACATTTATAGTCGCATTATTTTTTATTGCAAATTATTTGTTTATTATTTAACAAAGAGTTGTTATTATCTGTGAGTTCCATACGATTCTAACAGATGGCGGTGTAAGGTAATTTTATAAGGCAATTGGTTTATTATTTAACAAAGAGATCCAGATGGCTGTGCTTTTTGTTGCAACCGCGAATTTCAATTGAATTACAAATATTGATTATTTCATAATTTAAGTGTGTTCAGTGTTTATTTTATTTTCAATATTATTAATTTCGTGTGTAAGTATTAGTTTTAAGTAATCTGACTGAAAGACAGCAACTTAATTAAAATATTTAATGTATACCTTGGCCACAGCAACGCGTGGCCGGGACTTCTAGTGTATATATGTGTTGTTGTAGGTCTATATTTTTGTAAAAAAATAGCTTATTTTTTATTTTTGTAAACTTTTAATAACCTGCTATTTTAGAAGTTACATTACAAATTATTTTCACTGTGTGCAATAGTAATTTAAATTAATTCGTTTTATTTGTG
Source organism: Diploptera punctata (assembly GCA_030220185.1). Lineage (NCBI taxonomy): Eukaryota > Metazoa > Arthropoda > Insecta > Blattodea > Blaberidae > Diploptera > Diploptera punctata. The sequence continues at coordinate 498,136 of JASPKZ010003831.1, read as the reverse complement.
TGTTTCAAACACATTGTAAATAAATGTATTCACTCGGAGCTGCTATAATACATAAAGTGGAATTAATCATAGTTGTAAAATAAATTAATTAAAATTTTAGATAAATAAAACGAGGCGAGTTGGAGATACCGTAATTAAACAAAATGTAACTTACAGTGGCTGAATCAGCAGGTGCTAATAGTTTGTGTTGGCACGCCTGCGGTGTTTACCGAAGCAATTCGCCATTTTCCGTCTAGACTGATAACATTTAATAGTTTACCGTCTGGCAACTTTATCACCCCCTCCCCCTCCCTTCCAATTATAATATTTACTCCTTTACTTGTACCTGACTCTGTTTCCACACTACTGAGTTTAAACAGGTAACTATCCGAATTTCAGGATACAAATTCATGAGGATTTCACACCGAGAATTTGTGTTGTCCTACCTTTGCTCTTTGGTCGCGTCTGTGTTTTTATTCAATTATGAAAACAGGTGTAAGTTACATATAATATTTATGTTTGACCACATGGTCTACAGGGATGTTCTTGTTGCAGTGTTCTAAAAAAACTTAACTTTTTACACGCTTTATATTAGCTTGACCTGTATCTGTCTATCTATGTAAAGGAATTTTTCAACGCGATTTTCACCCACTTAAAGTCATTGGATCTACTTGAAACTTTGTATACTTGTAAAGGACCCGTGACAATGCAATAATTTCGTATTGTTTTTCTAAAATCCTGGCCAGAATCATCAGAACAAACTAAAAAGTGTCTTTGTCTCTATGTAATGGAATCTTTGAAACATTGGATCGACTTGAAACTTTGTATACTTGTAAAGGACCCATGACAATACAATAATTTCACATTTTGTTTCTAAAATCCTGGCCAGATTTATCAGAAATTCAAAAAACTGAAAACTGGCATAATAGGTTGCGGACTTGTCGACTTTTTAGTCAATCGTTGCGAGAGCTCAGTTGGTAGAACGGTGAACGCTAGTCGTATAAAATTTTAGTAATCCATAGATCGCTGGTTCAAATCCGGCCCGGAAGATTTCTTTTTAAAGAGTATTACTTTTAGCTCATACTATAATAGTATCGAATTTAAAGATAATTACATTTTTATCTTATTTTGTAAAATATTAAAAATAAAAAATAGTTTTAAAAAACTAAAACAACACGCTCTATTAGAAAACCGAACTAAAAAATGAAAAATAATTTTAATTCCCAACACGCTTTGGATAAAATTAAAGTGGTCAACAAAAAAATCGTCTCCAACACATATAGAATAAAACTGGAGTTATGAACAAAAAGAAAATAATTTTTATGATTTTTAAATTTTCTTCTTAGAGACTTTACTTTTACGAAATTAAAATTATTTATGTTTTTTAGTTCGGTTTTCTAATAAAGCGTGTTGTTTTAGATTTTTAAAACTATTATTTATTTAAAATAAAACTTTTACTAGGATCTTCAGGATCAATATACCAACAAACTAATATTAAGTATTTTAACCGCCCTTTTGGTCTGATGTTGCAAATCCAGGATTTTAAATTCCATAGTTTTCGGGATTGATAGTGCCAGATAGTTAACATGCAGACTTATTATGATAAGTAATTCCACGAGTGATTTCCAAATTTATCTAGAGGATTTGAAAATCAAGAGTGACATTTATTAGGACTATTTAACGAATAAAATTAAGCTGTTTACTCACAAATCATTATTTAAATATAGTTATTTTAAAATATGTATATGTTGAATGTAAACAGCGATGTTTGAAAACAAATGAGAAATGTTTGGTTATTTTCATTTGTACATCACTGCAACTTGATCATACTATTTATTGCCTAATAGAATCGCAATATGTAAGAATGCACACTTGTGGAGAAAAAAATTAAATACATCAAACTGTATAGTATAACTAACATTATAGGTAATTGATTCATTTTTTTTTTTGGAAACAACTCAGTAAAATCAGTATTTAAAAATACAATCATTGAACCCAAAATTATCAAATACGTAGGTCGAAGGAATCTGTTCATTATTTGCTATATTCAACCTATTTGCTCGAGGGTCGGTCACTGCAAAAAAAATTTCTGACCTATTTAGAATATTAAAAAGGAGGAACTTTCTTTATTTTGGTAATCAAAATTCGATAATTATCGAGATGAAACACGGCTGTGATTGGTTGTAAAACAAAATTCATTGAAACGTGATTGGTCATTGGCAGGGGGGTAATGGGTGAAATTTGTATTTTCTACATTTTTTGACCTAGAGACTTGAGTTTTTGTACAAACATTCAATACATGATATATAATGATGTGTTAAAGTTTCATTCTTGTGAGACATTCATTTTATGAGTTATTAAATATTTTTTTAAATTGCATATATTATAATTAAATGGGTTCCACAATTGTTTAGTAAAATGTCTGTTTTTTTTACAAGACCCGTAAAATATTTAGAAAATCATACATTCGAATTCATATAATGTGAATACAAAAGGAGAAAAAAAATTGTACCCCATGCAAAAAAATAAAAAATTAATAATTGCAAACATTTTATTTTTTATTTTTTAAAATACTACTTCAATCATGAAACCCATGCAGTATTTTGTTACTCATTGTTTTTAGAACATGCAGTAAAATTTTAACCTTCTAGGACAAAATGTCTGAATTCCATTCAATTTTGAATCTACAAAAATGCAGTGGAAATAAAAGTGTAGAAAAACAAGTTGAAAGATTTGGATGCAGGTAGTATTTAACTGGTGCAGCCTTTTAACTCTGACGTAATTTAGGGCAGTTAGAAGCGCCATAAGCCTCTGAAACTTTGCCAACATATATATTGGAGTACAGGCTATTTTTTAGTACAAAAAACAAAAAATGCCAATTTTGATCTCAAATGGTCAATTTTTCACCCGTCACCCCCCTTAAATAATCAAATAAAATTTAAATTCATATAAAACTTCCTTCATCTAATCCACTCGTATAAAATACGAGTGGATTAGATGAAGGAAGTTTTATATAATAATAATAATAATAATAATAATAATAATATAAATAATAATAATAATAATAATAATAATAATAATATTATTATATTATTATTATTATTAATAATATATTAATATTATTAATATTATTATATATTATTATTATTATTATTATTATTATTATTATTCATTATTATTATTATTATTAATATTATTAATATTAATATTATTATTATTAATTTATTATTAGTGATTATTATTATTAATTATTATTATTATTATTATTATTATTATTATTAATTATTAATTATTATTATTATTATTATTATTAATATTATTATTATTATTATTAATATTATTATTATTATTATTATTATTATTATTATTATTATTATTATTATTATTATTATTATTATTATTATTATTATTATTATTATTATTATTATTATTTACATACAGAATTCCCCTCAGGGATCCTCATCTAGGGGATATGTGGATGGCGACCACAAGGTGCCCAAGCTGTGCAAAACATTTCTTCCACTTACTTGTGTTTTGCACTCTTTTAACTTTACTATCTAACCTCTCTTGGTTAACTCTTGCTATTAGGGCATCCGAGGGCTAGGGAGTCTTTCCTTTCTTCCATTTCTTCTTTCCTTTATTTTCTTTTCTTCTCCAGAAAAGCCTGACCAGAGGCTATAAGATGGCAGCCCCATCACTGGTCTTGCCTTCCTTTGGCCAGCAACCAATCGAAGGGACTATTATTATGCTTTCAAGTCTTATACGAGAATTTCCCTCAAACGCTGGAGGGAAAATTTTCTATAGGATCGTAACAGGCCTTGGCCTAATACTTGGAAGGAAGAAGAAGAAGAACATACAGAATTTTAATGTTTACACATATTTCTGTGCCTAAAGTTTTATTTTTTCTTCTCCACTCGTCTCTCTCCATCCAATCCATGTCCTCCAGTCCCCTTGCTCTCATTCCAGTTCTATTTCCTGCATCCACGAGTTTCGATGTCTTCCTTTCCTCCTTCTTCCAGGTGGATACCATTCAAATGTTTTCCTGAGTAATCTTTCTTCTTGCGTTCGTTGTATATGCCCATACTAATTTAATTGCTTATACCGTATATGTGTCCACCGCTGTGGTCTCGAGGTAGCGTGCTGCCTTGTCACGCAAGGGGCCCGGGTTCGATCCCCGGTCGGGGCAGTTTTTCTGGGTGAGGTTTTTATCGGGGGTTTTTCCTCATCTGTAAGACAAATGCCACGAAAACTTTAAGGCCCAAACGGTCCCCGAAATCATATGGCCATCATCATCATCATCATCACCATTATCCTTCACCGGTGTGGAAAGCAACGGGAAGCTACCACACCTACACATTCCCTAGTAAAGCTACAAGCTTAGCATGAAAATACTATGATTGCAGTGAAGGACCTGCCTTCGGGCAGAATTACTATGGATGGATACTGTATATAATCTACTAATTATTATATAATAATTATTATTGTTATTATTATTGTTGTTATTATTATTGTTATTATTATTATTGTTATTTTTGTTATTATTAGTGTTGTTATTATTATTGTTAGTTTTGTTGTTATTATTATCATTGTTATTATTATTACTGTAGATGCTGAACAATAGGGTATATTTATCTTGTTGATGAATGTGTTGCAGTTTGATGCGATGCAATAAATCAAGCTCTCAAATACTCTGCATTCTGCATCCGCCCGCCTGTTTCAGATAGAACAAACAATGCACATATACGATAGTAATAATCCATTGTCTCATTTCGTGCAAACAGCCATCGAGGATAAAATAAACAGAAATAAAACGAAATGGAGATTAAGTAAGAAAAATGAATAAAAGTAGCTCTTTGAAAAGTTTTTACAAGACTTCATTTATCATATTTACCGTATGCTCTGTTCCAGACAGTTTCCATCCATTCATTAGTTTTATTAATTTCAGAACACCATAATAGAATTGTATAGTGAATGGTCACAAATTAATTAAATGAATTATACATGCTGGAATTATTGTAAGTGCGCAGATTTTAAGTATGTATTCCTTGTTGTAAATAAAATAAAAATGCCTTGTGCATTTTAGGCCGCAAATGTAGAGTTTTATGACAAACAATATAAAAGTAAAAAAAAAACAAATTTATTGGCGCACTTTCTACTTAATAATAATGACTTGTGTTAGTCTGTTTCATACAGAACATAGGTACGTGAAATGAAACAACTTTTACCTTTAGTATCTTTCAATAAAATACATATTATGCAGCTTGAATTGCTCCCAATTTCGCCTTATGAAATATCAATAAAAATGTTTATTTAATTTCTTTTCTTATAATTTAATCTGTGCTAAACTCTTAGGAAAATTTTTGGACCAAAGAGAGATGAACAGACAGGTGAGTGGAGAAGACTACATAACGGTGAACTACACGGTCTTTATGGGAAGCCAGATATAATAAGAACAGTTAAGTCTCGTAGACTGCGATAGGCAGGACACGTGGCACGAATGGGGAATGAAAGACGTGTATGGAAGTTTCTTGTAGGAAAACGCCCAGTTGGTAGACCAAGTATGAGGTGGGAGAATAACATTAACTATGATTTGAGGGAATTAGATTATACAGGGGATGATTTGAAAACATTAGCTCAGAATAGGAATGCATGGAGAGCTTATGTCCGCGCGGCCATGAACCTACGGGTTCGTTAGTGCCAGTGAGTTAGCTAAAAGAGTCATAAGTCCCGTTTCACGTCTCCTATGTATTGTGTGCAACTAAATCCAATACTCGCCATAATGCACCAATAAATTTCTGTACGACTTTTTTTCTGAGAAAACTGAAGATTTGCGCCTCCAAATATATAAAACACTTTGATTACCGTATATTTATCATAAGTAATGCCACGAGAGATTTCCAATTTATCTAGAGAATTTGGAAATCAAGAGTGGCATTTGTTAGGACTATTTAACGAATAAAATTAAGATGTTTACTCACAAATCATTATTTAAATATAGTTATTTTAAAATATTTATATATTTAATGTAAACGGCGATGTTTGAAAACAAACGAGAAACGATTGGTATTCTTCATTTGCTTCTTTTGTTCATCACTGCAACCAGATCATATTATTTATTGCCAAAGTAACGCATTATTGTAAGAATGCACTTTAGTGGAGAAAAAATGAAACACATCAAACTGTATATTTACTCTATGATGTAAATATGACAATTATATTTTTCTGGAATATTATTACCTGGGAAAAAATACATTTAATAAAGTGCAAACAGTGGTTTCTTTTTTTGGTGGTATAATCAATTGCTACAAACGTTTTTATATTAACTCCCACATACGCTATATGTTGACATTCATGCACTATATATACAATCTGGTAGCCGTATTTCTTAGAGGGTCAGTTAATGTAAAATAATTCTATGACCTATTCAGGATGTTAAAAAGGAGTCGCTTTCTTTATTATGATATACTTTAGTCGGTAAATTCTAGGCGAAACACGACTGTGATTGGTTGTAAATCAGTAATCATTGAACATTCTGGAAAGAGACTCATATGTAGGTGTATAAATAACAGTTTGGAAAGGTATTATGATAACTGCTCTAACACCTCTACAAGAAGTTGTACGGGTAAACCGACAAGGTTTAATTGCTGCCAGGGATCGGTACGAGAGCTTTTTACCTCATGTACGCTTGTTTCGAGGTGCTGTGGGTCCAGGCTTCCTGCTGATGGACGATAATACTCGTCCACACAGAGCAGCAGTGGTTGTTGAATTCCTGCAAACTGAAGACATTGCTTTAATGGATTGGCCTACTTGCTCTCCCGACTTAAATCCGATAGAGCATGTTTGAGTTATGCTGGGGAGACGAGGTGCTTCAAGTCATCATCCACCAATCACTCTTGAGGACTTGAGAGCTGCTCTGCAGGAAGAATGGACGTTAATACATAAATATGAGATTGATGACCTCATTTGCAGCATGCACCGTCGTTGTGAGGCCTGTTTTGCTGCCAGAGGTGATCACACGACATATTTAGCACCCATAACCGTATTTATCGATATTGAGTGTCAACTTAGGAACACTTTGAAAAGAAGAAAACCATTTTTATTTATGTTATTTCTTCAAAAATGTTGTTAGAATTTTTGTTGAGTTTAGTCCTTTAGTTCTAGTATCAGCCAGTAATATTTTGTGGTAAAATTAACATAAAGAGTAAAATTTTCAGTTTGTTTTAATTTTGAACACCAACATAGATTATGAGTATCATGTAAAGAATTGTAATAACAGATAACTCAAATGTATTTTTTAGTCTGAGACTCTGAGTTCATCACATCATCATCTTCATTCCAAGTTTTAGGCTATTCGCCTGTTCCGAATTTACAATGATTCCTTCCATCTCTTCCTAGGTGTTCCTACATAAAATACATTATAAGTAAATCAAATTACATTATAAATATTAATTGTATTGTATTCATAACTTGTAATCGTTTATATATATATATATATTGTAATTTAGATTTAAGACTTTTCTTTTGTATTTTTTTAAACCTGGTTGAGTGGTAGACAAGGCCTTAAGGCCTTAACTCTGCCAGGTAAAATAAAGCTATTATTATTATTATTATTATTATTATTATTAATCCCTTTGGTTTATAATAACATGCTATCTTGGGCAATGTTGTTTCTTCCGTTCTCTGAAAATGCTCTTCCCAGCCAACATGGTGTTGTTGAATTCTATCATTTATTGAATATATTTTTAATTCACTTATATCATAATTACTTATATGGTCCAATTTTGTGCATCCTTTGGTCCTTCTTAGAAAAGTCATTTCTACACTTTGTATTCTACTTGAACTCCTCTTATTTGTTACCCAGGACTCTATACCGTATAAAAGTACCGGTACCGCCATTGTTTTGTAGAACTTCAATCTTGTATTCTTCCTTGTTTTATGTTTTAGTGTTCTGTGAATGGTGCCACATATCAAAAGAAATTTTGATAATTTATTGTCTATATCATTTCTTGTTCCATATCCAGAAGACAATTAATAAAGACTATTTAACTCATGCCACACATGCTTATCAATGACCAATCACGTTTTAATGAATGTTGGTTTACAACCAATGACAGTCGTGTTTCACCTCGCTCTTTATCGATTTCTCTTTATCAGCTCCTGCTTTTGTGATAAAGAAAGCTCCTCCTTTTTAATGTTCTGAACAGGTCAAAGAATTATTTTTCTCCAACAAATAGAATATAGCAAATAATGAAAAGATTCCTTGATTTTACTGAGTTGTTTACTTAAAAAATAAATGAATAACCCGTAATGTTGATTATGATATATAGTTTGATGTGTTTCATTATTTCTCCACTTGGGTGCACTCTTACAATATTGCGATCTTATTTGGCAATAAATAATATGATCAAGCAGCAGTAAATGAACATAACCTCACATTTCTGATTTGTTTTCAAACATCACCGTTTACATTAAATATATAAATATTTTAAAATAACTATAGTTAAACAATGATTTGTGAGTAAACAGATTAATTTTATTCGTTAAATAGTCCTAACAAATGCCACTTTTGATTTCCAAATTTTCTAGATAAATCCACTCTTCACTTCGTGAGTCGTGAATTCATCGATAATTTGGAAATCACTCGTGGCATTACTTATGGCAATTAAAATTCAACACTTGTGATAAAGTTCCCAATCTCAAATTTTAAAATATGTGACATATGTATGTTTATAATAAAGTTTTGATTATATCATAATTATTGAAGCGATGTAAGATAAAATTGACAACTGTCATTGAAATATGAGGAGTGTAATTAATTTAAGTGCATTAGGTTTACTACCTCAACATCAAACAGATTTTATCGTTAAAGAAAAGTTGTGTCAGATGAATGTACTTGTACTATAGAAGTAAAATCATTATGCGCTTCTTCTAGGAATACTTTATGCCCTCGGGTGAATAACAATGAGGCCCATTGAGGGCTGCAGACACCCCCACTCCTAGCAGTCCTGGAAAAAAGAAAAGGATTTACAAGGTCGGCATTGAAAAATTAGCCACTTTCCCCACATTCGAGATTGAGATAGAATAAGGTTTTTTGGGACCTTCAATTTTTACACGTGGAAGTCATCTACAATCTGTTTCAGAATCAAACTGAAACAAAAAATATGGTTATATAAACTCATTCACAAAAGTTTTTTTCCTACAAACTATTGATGTCATCAAAGATACCAACCTTCATCTCCATCATCATGATCGTCTTTGGTGTAACAGGCTTTACAGTTTCCTTTAATCTCCCTCTCTATACTCTGATTCAACCCAGGAAGTTACCACAGACCTTACGGGCTACGCCAGTGTCCCTCTACATACAGGGGATAGATGTTGCCAAACTCATAATAACGGTATTTGTTTGTTTATGAAGGAGAGGAGGGGCAAGGTTAGCAGTACTTTTTCCAAATCTATGTCTTCTTCATGTATCTTGTAAGCCATGTTTCCCTTGACAGAGATTTAGACGCTCTCCCCCTACAGGGAAGAATTTGAACCACACTAATTTTGTTACACTTGTTTTCGTACAGATGTCATTTGAGTGGTCCGTGGTCAGCGTTCCGCCTCATACTGACATCTAGGAAACCAAGGTAGTACTAGGACGGGAAAATTAGGTACATTTTGCTTAGAGGCCTTTTCATTCATACTGACATCTAGGAAACCAAGGTAGTACTAGGACGGGAAAATTCGGTACATTTTGCTTAGAGGCCTTTTCATTCAGGCTTAAGGATCTTTTAGGAGCCTGAAAATCTTTAGACTCGGGACCCACGGCTTAAAGTCTCTCCCGGAGGACTTGCCCCTTGGATTTTTCCATCCTAAAAAATCCATTGACCCCGGTCGGGTTTGAATCTGCGACCCTCGGGACCAGAGACAAGGAGCATAACCACTAGTCCACCGCGGCCGATCCAAATCTATGTACTATACATTTAAAAACATTATTTTTCTTTTACGGCATGCAAACTAGTTGTGTGGTAAATATGCGAGTCGACACTTTCACACAGGATAGTACAGGTGCGCACGAGCTGAGTGACAAGTGGTAACTGTTTTTTTTTTCTTTAAGAGGGGGTTGTTTGAACGGCTACAACTCACAACTCTGTACCTGCTGTGTTGCATGCTTCAGTTTTATTTAAAGATTACTCTCAAGAAAATACTATTAAAATGGCAACCCAGTTCCCTATTCCAAACACACAGTAACTTCCTGAGTTGAATCTGAATGTACCAGTTCTTCCCTTAGTATTTAGCCCTGAGAATCCAGTAGGTTTCCATTCTTTCAACATGTCCAAGCTATTTAACTTTTCTTGCTTTAATATCTGTTATTATATCAATGTTCGTAATGGTACCAACCTTACACATCGAATAGTACTAGATAATACTGTACATAACTGATACATCGACTATGTCGACGAAACTATAGTGTGCAGAAAATAAAAAAAAATACGAGGTGAGCCAAAATACATAACTCACAATAATTGAAAGAAACCTCATAGTGTTATTTCCTACAAATATTAAATATTAATTGATGTTGTCATGCAGTGTACTATGTTTCTGACAATTAAATACCATGTTTTTATCTGAAAGATAGATTGATAAAAATGGCATAAAGAGACTGGATGTAACAAAATTACGGTTATGGGAATGATTAGCAAGGAAAAATAATATAAGGCTACAAGAAAACAAACCAACAAGCACTGGATGAAACAGACGAAGACAGGCCATTAATCTTCATAATTAGTGATAGACAAATACCCTTTCGTCCAAATTTCCTTAAAGCAATTTTTGAAAAATATCGGTAAGAAAAGTAGAAGACCAAGGAAGAAAGTTTTTAAAATATCCAACAAAAAATATAGGATATCAAGACTATAAAGAATGAAATTTGTTGTTTAAAGATGAGAAGAATATTTTCATTGACAAGGCATTAATAATCTTATCATAATGGTGAACGTTATAAAAGGAAAATAATTTCATTAGGTAGATAGCAATAATTAAAATTATTTATACACAGTGTTTCAAAAGTGATAGTCCAAACTGCAGATATGAAAAAGAAAATGAGAAAAAAAAGAGTTCTAGGAAAGATTGGTCCAGAAATTAAATGGTTACGATAAAATGTATTTTTTATGATGGTTGGAGTTTGGTGAACCTTTCCAACAGAAAGGATGACATTATTTTTTAATTTATCAACGACGATCCAAGTACAGCATTCAGTTGCAAACAAAAAAAAAATAATCAAAAACTCCAATAAATATTCTTCTTGTTCTTTGTTGTTCTACGGTACAAACTGAACCTTGGTATCCTTCACAACAGTCTTCCATTGTATTCTATCCGTAGTTTTCATTTTCCAGTTCTGTCCTATACTTACAATATCCTTTTCGACAACGTCCATATTTCTCGTCGTTTTCTTTGACTCCTTTCCTAATTCCAATATTGTTACGAAAATTAAGTGTTTGAGTAATTATATACCATTATATTAAATTAATGTTGGGAAGTAAACATTATGAGGTATAATCATTAAAATTCATCGGACAACATTTTGTTTAAACAACTCGTCTCATAGAATTCATGCTTCCATGATATCGCGATTTCAAACACAGTCGTGTTCATCTTCAGCCATAACTCCGACTGACGAAATTCTTTGGCCGTCAACTGTTCTATTGTCGCAATCTTCAGTGCTGTCATCTATGGTTCCAGACAGTAAGAAATCTGGAATTTATCAAATAAGTTGTGAAGATTGCAATAAAGTTTATATAGGAAAAACAAAAAAGGAATTTGGAAATTCGGACAAAAGAACATTTCAGAAATATTAAAAATTGTGAAATTGAAAAATCTGCAATTGCTGCACATAGTTTATTAGAACATCATAAAATTGGAAGAGAAGCTAAACTTTTAAAACAAGTAGAGAAACCTTTGGAATTGAAGTTTGGGAAAAAAATATACATTCAGAAAAACAAAGATAGATCAATGAATTTTGATATCCCTAAAGAAATTACTATGATTTCGAAGTTCATAAATTCAACTATAGATGGCAGCACTGAAGATGGCGACAATAGAACAGTTGACGGCCCAAGAATTTCGTCAGTCGGAGTTATGGCTGAAGATGAACACGACTGTGTTTGAAATCGCGATATCATGAAAGCATGAATCCTATGAGGTGAGTTGTTTAAAAAAAATGTTCTCCGAAGAATTTTAATTATATACCACTTTACAAGCGCCTCGTTTATTCTGTTTTCTCTAAGGAAGGAAATATCCCGCCACTATTTTTAAACCGTAAATCTTCCCCCTTCTAAGGTGGGGTTTGTGATAAGACATTTCACAATCCCCCTTAAACATCATTGGCGATCCCTCCCTCCGGGTTGAAACGAAGGGTGGAATTCTTCCTTCCTTAGAAAAAATAAACTATACCGGTAGTTGAGTTGATATCTCAACTGTGAAGTTATGCGTTTCATTCCTCGTTTTGTTTAAACATATGCAGTAACTGCCTTCCCCTTCCGATGCAATTATACTTATGATTCAGTGAGTACCAACTAGCTAAAACAACAATTGAAGGGCTTAGAGCAATAACATAATAAGCCACGTATAATTATTTCTGACATATAAGGATTTTAATGTCTCAAAAAAATTATTGATACTCATTGGGCAGTATTGTTAGTACATTGCATGTCTATATGTTTTAATTCATCACTGACGAACTTACAAATGCATTTATGGATATTTCAATACATTTATTTGCTATCATTGTAATAAATTACATTTTTGCGCGATAGTGCGTTTTGTCGTACGTACCAGAAATGGCGACCATTATTGAAAGTTTAACTTCCTACATTTCGGGGTTGCCAACCTAAGTAACTATACTGTAATATTACATTTACACCCACGTGCGGGAAGTAAAACCACTTCCCTCTATGTATACTACGTACAATGTATATACAGAAAATATCCAAAAGGTAGTGTTAATATGCATTATACGAAACAAATCACTGCATTTTAAATGAACTGAACTTTATTTGAAACAATATAAAACAATAAATACGTACTTGCGGCCATGTTACCAATAATTGATCTCAAGGTCTCCTGTTGTTTCGACTAATAAACATTGCCCACACTGTTAACGTTATAACGCAAATATTTCCAACAAAGATATTATTTTACTATTATTTATTATTTTGAAAACACCATCGCGCAAAAAATAATGTTCAACGCACGTTTGTGAAGTATTTTTCCTCCATTCTGTAAACACCACTTCCCAACGTCAGTTTCCTGACGTTTGTCTTACAGGCGAGGAAAAACCTCGAAAAAACGTCGCCGAGGAAACTTGTCCTGAACTGGGCTCGAACCCGGGCCCCCTGCTACTCGAGACCACAGCGGTGGACCCGGCCCCATAGTTACGTTCGATAATATGTTATATACCTTAATTTAACAAATATCTAAATGATGGTAAAAACTCCATTAAAATAGGTGATGTAGTTTTTGAGTCCATAAAGGAAAGATCGAATCAGACACTAATTTTTAAATATAAGATTTTAAAAAAGTGTGTTATATAATTATTTTATAATGTATTTAGGTTTGTACTAAATTATATTGCGAGGTGATGTTTTCATTGTTTCTGTTGTGAAGGAATCGCTTGTCTTTTCTAAACGCTACACAAGCTTCTCCGCACAGCGTTTGTGTTTTGTTGATATGCAACACAGTTGAGTATTAAGATGGCTTACATTGTATAAAACCGGTGCGTGTCGTGTGCAAAACTTAATAAACAAGGTCTGTAATAATTGTGATAGTTGTTTAAGCGTGTATAAAGCGTTTTAGTAATGTTTTATGCGTGTTTTGATGTGTGTGGAATGGACACAGGAACTGGGGTTGTCTCGATTTCTGCACAAGGTTCGTAGATTTGTGTTATGATATTTCTAAGTTTATTGTTAAACGTTTGGCACTTGATGTTATCCATAAATCTATTTATTTTAACGTTAGTTTGACCTTCTCCTTAAAGGTACATTGACTCAAGTTTCCAACAGCAGTCGAACATTTATAAAAAAATCTTACACAGATTCTATCCTATTTTACTTCCACGTGTTAATTTTTATTCAACACTATCTAACACCCGGTGTGCGCTGCTGCGGCTAAAGAAATGAAAATGAATTTGTTTTTATATTTAGTTGAATAAGTGAAAGGAAAAATAATTATAAATTTATATCGTAATTATTTTTAGATACCTCGTGCCGATTACCCGTCGTTGCCCGGTCTTCTTGGCAGAAATGAGGTGACAGACTAAAATTAATGTGATTTTACTTATAGTTGAATAAGTAAAACGAAAAATTTATATCGTAATTATTTTTATAACCCTGTGCTGATTACCCGGCGTTCCCGGGAGTCTATTTATCCCTCTTTTCTTGGCATAAATGAGCTGAAAGCCAAAAATTCATGTGTTTTTATGTTTAGTTGAATAAGTGTAAGGAAAAATAATTATAAATTTATACCGTATTTTTTTAAAGACACCTCATGTTTACCCGGCGTTGCCCGGGACTCTACTTATCCCGATCTTCTTGGCATAAATAAGCTGAAAGACAAAATTCGTTATTGTGAGTTAACCGTAAAACAATAACCGCCGTGCACTGCTACGCTTGCCCGGGAATATACTTTTCCCGATCTTCTTGGCATTAATGAAAAATAAAAATGTTTATTGTGAGTTATACTTGAAAGATAAACATATGCTATCGAGGACTTTTTGTATAATTTTTTAAGTTATTCAATTCTGTCTACATTAATTTTGTGTATTTGTTATGGTTTAGGCAGCGTAAGCAATTTACTTTTTCACTACAAATGGTGATTTTTAAGGGTGTAGGAGTTAAATATCACAACTCTCTTATAGCCTGTGTTCATTCCGGGAATCTCCTGAACATTTTGCAAAGAGCCCCATTACATTCGGATGAACGATATGGCAGCGCATAAAATACGAACAGACAAACATTCATTTTTATGTTAGATATGAATCAGATAGGGAATGGAGAGAAAGTCATGGACATGTACAGTTGAATGTAAATATGAAATTAGGTACGTTAATTTTCGCAGATGATGTAGCTTTAGTGGTACCCTTAGAGGACGAATTACAATATTCAGTATGTATTTTTAACAAAATAGCTATATAATATAACATGAAAATCAATACAGAGAAAACAAAAGTAATGGCTTTTCATAAGTAATGCCACGAGTGATTTCCAAATTATCGATAAATTCACGACTCACGAAGTGAGGAATGAATTTATCTAGAGAATTTGGAAATCAAGAGTGGCATTTGTTACGACTATTTAACGAATAAAATTAAGCTATTTACTCACAAATCATTATTTAAATATAGTTACTTTAAAATATTTATTTATTTAATGTAAACGGCGATGTTTGAAAACGAATGAGAAACGTTATGTTTCGCTTCTCCTTCCACTGCAACAAGATCATATAATGTTATATATTGCCATCTGGCGTGGGAAACTTGAAATATCATCGCAATATTGTAAGAATGCACCCTAGTGGAGAAAAAATGACACACATCAAACTGTATATTATAACCAAAATTATAGGTTATTAATTTATTTTTTTAGTAAACAATTCGGTAAAATCATTATTTAAAACACAATTATTGAACACAGAATTATCAAAAAGAACTCGGTAATATCATGTCTTGGAAAACACTGGATTATATGCAATCCTTCCTGTCGGCTTACTATTATGATCTAGTTCCTCTTGAAAATAGTGAATTAGGCATTTTACAGCTTCTCCCCCACGCCATGCCAATTCTAGAGAATCGATAAGGTAGAACTTAATTTGTAATCCTTCAGGGGTTTTCTCCTGACAATTATTAATCATTTTCTCATATTCATCAGACTTAAAAGCCACTGCACTCACCTTTCTTTTCTCTAGCATGTTTTGAAGCATTTTTCTTTTTGCGTTTCTTGCTTGTCTGGCGTCATTAAATTCTTGATCGACGAACGGATTAAAATCTCGTTGATGTTCAATAAAATATTTCTCTTGTATCATTTTTGCAGTAACATTCCACATGGTTTTCAAGCTGTATTCTTTGTTCTCTTCTCCATTTATTTTCCTCATATTAATGCTCCAGTCTTTCAGTATGTTGGCAATGTCTTTGGTTGGAGTTTCTGCTGTTAATACGTAATTTCGTAGTTGACAAAATTTTTCGAACTGATTCCAAAATATATTTCCTATTACGTTGAGTGTTATTTAGATTGCTTGATTATTTCGTCTATATCTTCATTTGAAGCACAGCCAAATCTTGTTTCTGCCATTTTGAACATTCAAATATGGCGGCTTTACTGTTGACTCAGTCACTGCAAAATAATGATCAGACCTGTTCAGAATATTAAAAAGGAGGAGCTTTCTTCTTCTTCTTCTACTACAAGGTTTAGTATGCAGCCTGTTCCGGCGAAGTTAACAGTGGAGTCCATTTCTCCTTCGCTTTTTAGTAATAGAAAATTCATCTGGCCGCCTTACAAGGGCTGCGCAGATATAGTTGGGTGGTGGGATTGCCACCTTACAGCCTCCCAACTTGCTTCAGCTTTGTTTTTAGGGTGCCTTCCCTTAGGTAGATTGCCTTCTCTTCGGCTCTGAGCTCTACCTGCCCGTTATAGCCGTCCATTCTGGAACAGACGCTATGCTGATTTTGGTTCACCCCGGGTATTTCATTTCCCCGGTACCACCTATATTTAGGAGGCATTCCCCTATCCACCACCTGGGGAGGCACCCGATGCGGGATCAGCAACCCCTCACGGGAGCTTTCTTTAATATGGTAATTATAACACTGATAAATATTTCGTGAAACACGGCTCTGATTGGTTGTAAAACAGAAATCATTGAAACGTGATTGGTCATCGACTCCCATTTGGGGCATGAGTTAAATAGTCAAGGAAAATACTCTGTACGTAGCAAAATTTGTATAGATACAAAAATGGAAAGAGTAAATGTATTTACCCACCTTGGATATATATATATATATATATATATATATATTTGGATGAAGTAGACATAGCAAATAAAAATTATTAATTTTAATAAAACCATTTATACGAAACCTTAGCAAGACCTGCACTTTTCTACGACAGTGAGGCATGGACTTCGAGGAAAGGAGAAAAGAGCAGGATAACTTCTAGTGAAATGAGATTCATGAGATATACAGCAGGATATATCAAATGGGATCACAGACACAATGATGATATCTTGAAGGAAGTACTCTTAGAACCGGTCATTGAATACATACATAGATACCAGACCAACTGGATAAATGATAGAAAGAGTTATTTTTTATGTATGAGTGTGCTTGAGTGTGTTTCGTATATGTTTTATGTTTCTTAATCATGAAAAAAAAAAACGTGAACGGCTAACAGGACTATGCATACTGGTATCAGTGCATTGTAGGGTCTATATATCAGCATCAGCACATCTTCTAATAATAATAATGATAATAATAATGATAATGATAATAATGATAATGATAATAACAATAATAATAATAGTATTAATAATATATATATATATATATATATATATATATATATTGGTTGTTTAAAGTCTTTCAGTCCACCGCTGTGGTCTCGAGGTAGCGTGCTGCCTTGTCACGCAGCGGGCCCGGGTTCGATCCCCGGTCGGGGCAGTTTTTCTGGGTGAGGTTTTTATCGGGGTTTTTCCTCACCTCTAAGACAAATGTCAGGAAAACTTTAAGGCCCAAACGGTCCCCGAAATCATATGGCCATCATCATCAACACCCTTATCATTATCATCATCATCATCATCATTCTTCACAGGTGTGGAAAACAACGGGAAGCTACCACACCTACACAATTCCCTAGTAAAGCTGCAAGCATAGCATGAAAATGCTATGATTGCAGTGAAGGACCTGCCTTAGGGCAGAATTACTATGGATGGAATGTCTTTGACATCGTCCGATTCCTAATAGCCAATTAGGTATCCTGGTTGTAGATATTTCTCCTTCATGTATAAATATATTCCCTGACTCCAGGAAGTTTTAGGAATTTCTCTGCCTCGTCTTCCCTCAGGTTTCCATTCCAAAACACATTTTGTTAGTCGATCCTCTTCCATTCGCTGGATATGTCAGTACCATATTAATTTTGAGTTTTAATATATTCTAAAATAGTGTCTTCATCTGTATTTTCTCTCTTATAATTGAGTTTCTATTTTTTTCTCTTCTTGAAATTCTTGTTGCCCTTCGTATAAAATTCATTTAACTTGCACAAAACATACTTAATTTGTTATTGTTGTTAATAACCAAAGTTTGCTACATAAGTAATGATTCTTTTAACAATTATATGATATTATATATATATAAATAAATTTTTATTACTTATTTTTTATTTCACAATATTCCATTCAGACAAGCAATTACAAATTTTCCTTTATTATTTCTACTTCTTAGTTACTCTTCATAATTTCCATTTTTATTTATTTTAATTCCTAAATATGTGATCTCACTACAAGATTTTATTGTTTCTCCAGATTCCAAAATTAAATATTGTTCTGGTTCAACAATCGATAAATATTTTGTTTTCTTCATGTTCAAAATTAATCCCTAATTATTATAATCTTCATAATTTTGTGCAATTAATAATTGATTATCTGTAATAATAATAATAATAATAATAATAATAATAATAATAATAATAATAATAATAATAATAATTCGATTGAGGGTCTTTCCACTTTTCAGCGGTTGCCCTTTTACCAGCCGGCTGCTGGCCCTTCACATCCACATGTGTCAATCACAGAGGTAGATGATCAACAACCAGTGTAGGGGTGACATGTGGTTAGCATGTCGAGTCCCCCAGCCGTTATAGCTGGTTCCTCAACCTGGAGTCGCTACCTATTGTAGCTACCCAATTGCCTCACGATGCTGGGTGGGCACCGGTCCCATACTGGCCGAAATACCATGAGAAAATCTCTTCTCCCATGGAGACTCGAACCAGCGCAAGTCCCGTAGCTCTGCGCCAAGGCTTCCTACCTTAACCGCTCGGCTACGGCGCGGGACATAATAATAATAATAATAATAATAATAATAATAATAATAATAATAATAATAATAATAATAATAATAATAATAATAATAATAATAATCCATCCATCCATAGTAATTCTGCCCCAAGGCAGGTCCTTCACTGCAATCATAGCATTTTCATGCTATGCTTGCAGCTTTATTAGGGAATTGTAGGTGTGATAGCTTCCCGTTGCTTTCCGCACCGGTGAAGGATGATGATGATGATGACCATATGATTTCGGGGACCGTTTGGGCCTTTAAGTTTTCCTGACATTTGTCTTACAGGTGAGGAAAAACCCCGATAAAAACCTCACTCAGAAAAATTGCCCCGACCGGTGATCGTACACGGGCCCGCTGAGTGAGAAGGCAGCACGCTACCTCGAGATCACAGCGGTGGACTAATAATATTAGTAATTTTTTATTATTGATTTCGTACATCTCAATGATGGATAAATCATATTTGAAGAGAAAAATTATACGCTCAGACCGGGACTCGAACCCGGGACCCTTGGTTCTCTAGACCAAGTGCTCTACCAACTGAGCTACCTGAGCAAGTACCGATCTAAACGCAAATCTTTCTCTATATACATTGTAATTCCCATCCACCAAATGCTGTGAAGCCATGCTTCTATCTTGCAAATGGCGGCTCCTTTATATATGTCTTCTTAATAAAGGAGCCGCCATTTGCAAGATAGAAGCATGGCTTCACAGCATTTGGTGGATGGGAATTACAATGTATATAGAGAAAGATTTGCGTTTAGATCGGTACTTGCTCAGGTAGCTCAGTTGGTAGAGCACTTGGTCTAGAGAACCAAGGGTCCCGGGTTCGAGTCCCGGTCTGAGCGTATAATTTTTCTCTTCAAATAATATTAGTAATAATTAATATTAGTAATAGTTAATAATAGTAATAGTTAATAATAGTAATAGTTAATAATAGTAATAGTTAATAATAGTAATAGTTAATAATAGTAATAGTTAATAATAGTAATAGTTAATAATAGTAATAGTTAATAATAGTAATAGTTAATAATAGTAATAGTTAATATAGTAATAGTTAATAATAGTAATAGTTAATAATAGTAATAGTTAATAATAGTAATAGTTAATAATAGTAATAGTTAATAATAGTAAAAGTTAATAATAGTAATAGTTAATAATAGTAATAGTTAATAATAGTAATAATTAATAATAATAATAATAATAATTAATGATATCAAAATTGTACTATGCTCCAGGGAATGAAGCGGATTGCGAGGAGAGCATTGCATGTTTTGTTTTTATGCTGCTAAGCACATAATGAATGCACTGTGTATGAAGACGTAGGAACTCGCAGTTCAACTTGCCACTCCGTCTCATCGCATGGACGCACGTTATTTCCGAGTGTTACCGTACAACACACAACATTGAAAAATAAAGCAAATGTGTTACAAGTAGGCTTACAGGTTCACAAAATGCTACTTGGATACACGTGATTCTAAGGTTATACAAAGGTTCTTGTATTTTGCTGTACTGTTTTTTATTGCAAGAATGGTGTTTACAAGTAGCGATGTTGGGAGTAGCCTTGAGTAACGTTATCAGGTCTAGAAGTCGGGACCACAGCGTATTTTTCTGCGCATTAATATAACGAGAGAGAAATCAAGGAGGTCGTTGTGCCAGACATTGTCCAGGGGCTACATAAACCTGCCAGTACACCTACCTCATGATCTTCCAATTCTTTATTATTTCTTCTACAATTACTTTTATCTACGCATATTATTCTACAGTTACTTTTTGTTCCACTTTTTTACACGCTTTATATTAGCTTGTCCTGTATCTATCTATCTATGTATCTATCTATCTATATATCTATCTATGTAACGGAATCTTTCAACGCGATTTTCATCCACTTAAAATCATTGGATCGACTTGAAACTTTGTATATTTGTAGAGGACCCGTGACAATACAATAATTTCATATTTATTTTCTAAAATCCTGGCCATAATCATCAGAAAACCAAAAAAAGTGTTTTTGTATCAATGTAACGGAATCTTTCAACGCGATTTTCACCCACTTAGAAACATTGGATCGACTTGAAACTTTGTATACTTGTAGAGGACCCGTGACAATACAATAATTTCATATTTATTTTCTAAAATCCTGGCCATAATCATCAGAAAATCAAAAAAAGTGTTTTTGTATCAATGTAACGGAATCTTTCAACGCGATTTTCACCCACTTAGAAACATTGGATCGACTTGAAACTTTGTATACGTGTAGAGGACCCGTGACAATACAATAATGTCATATTTTGTTTTTAAATCCTGGCCAGAATGATCCGAAAATCAAAAAAATGAAAACTGGTATAATAGGTTGCGGACTTGTCGAGTTTTTAGTCAATCGTTGTAAGAGCTCAGTTGGTAGAGCAGTAAACTCTTAGTGGTATTTAATTTCAGTAATCTATACGTCGCTGGTTCAGATCCGGCTGGGGAGGGTTTTTTTAATAGAAGAGTATTACTTTTAGCTCATACTACAATAGTATCGAATTTAAAGATATTTACATTTTTATCTTATTCTGTAAAATATTAAAACTAAAAAAATAAGAAATAAATAATAGTTTTAAAAAACTAAAAGAACACGCTTCATTAGAAAACTAAAAAATGAAAAATAATTTTAATTTCCAATACGCTTGGGATAAAATAAAGTGGTCAACAAAAACATCATCTCGAACACATATAGAATAAAATTAGAGTTATCAACAAAAAGAAAATAAGTTACCATCAAAAGCGTGGGGTGCTTTTTATGATTTTTACATTTTCTTCTTAGAGAGCTTACTTTTACCAATATCTGTTTATTATCAAATATATTGATATAGAGCACCCCACGCTTTTGATGGTAAAATTATTTTCTTTTTGTTGATAACTCTAATTTTATTCTATATGTGTTGGAGATGATTTTTTTGTTGACCACTTTATTTTATCCCAAGCGTATTGGAAATTAAAATTATTTTTCATTTTTTAGTTTTCTAATAAAGCGTGTTCTTTTAGTTTTTTAAAACTATTATTTATTTTAAATATATTGATTATTCCGTCGTAACGGGTTTTACCTACTTGTAAAATACTATATAAATGCGAGATTTTAAGCAATAAAACAGTAGCGTATTTTCCTCAAATAAGTTTGTATACACTTTCTGAAATTCATAATAACTTATCATCTCTGCCATTAAGCAAAGTTATAACAAAAATAGATAATTTACTAACACTTTGGTAGAATCCATTAGACTTTTAAGATATATTTTTCTATATTTCCTTTTTGCAGATGATCATGCAATTATAGCAGCGGATGAAGACCAGTAGAACAAGTGGTAAGATATAGCTTGCTAGGTTGCGAAATATCATACACAGCGGAAACAGATATAAGTAACAAACTAAATAAGTTTAATTATATAACAGGAACACTAAAAAGAACTCTGAAAAATAAAGCCAGGAAACACTCTAAAAGGAAATTATACAAGACAATGGCAGTGCCTATTATTACTTATGAATCCGAAACATGGACAGTGACAACACAACAATCTGCCAGAATACAAGCGGCTGAAATGAAATTCCTCAGAAGGATATCAAAGAACAGACAAACAACAGAACACATAAATAAGACAACAACTAAAAGTAGAGGAATTAAACACAACAATGGTGAAATACTGAACAAACTGGAAAGAACACTTGGGAAGGATGACTGAGAATAGAATACCAAAACAGCATACAACTATTCACAACGAGGAAGTAGTTTGAGAATACCAAAGAAAAGATAGAAACAGCAGCAATTTGGAGCCGGAAGAGGCTAGTAAATAAGCCTAAACCGTGATGAAGAAGAAGGATGAAGACAGCTTACAAAGAGTCATTTTTCAATTGGGGAAAATTGCTACTGAATATAACTTATAAATATCCCGAAGTAAACGTAAAATAATGGAATTTCATAGGAAAAATTCAATGTAATAGAACAAGCAATGGATTTTAATTATTTAGCAATTTTCCTAGACAATGATCGGACAAGATATATTAAAATAAAGCTTAATATATGTTTCAACATATTTGTGGTACAGTTAGAAGAACATTAGCAAAGGAAGTTTGTAAAGAAACACTCCTAAATTTTTACAAAGATTTGGCTATTCCTGTTCTGTTGTAAGGCTCGGAATGTTAGACTCTCATCAAAAGTTTAACCCTTAAATTCGTAATGTATCCTTTTGGATACAACAGTTGGTTTAATTAATTTGATATTTTAAATAAATCAGAAGGAATTGAACAAAAAGAAACCACTTAAATGTGTGTCTAATTATACAATATACATAATATTAGCAGTTATACAAATTCCGTTTTCACTGTGGTCCGCCACATTCAAATAACTAACAGAACAAATTTGTGTTTTGCCAATTTAAAGGTTAATAAAAAGACTGGAAGCAGCCGAGATGAAATTCCTACGATATGTGATAGGATGTACTCTTTTGGACAATGGGAGGAGTGAAGATATTCGTGAGGAATTACAAATAACTATTGTGATAACAAAAATTGAAGAATATAGAAATAAATGGTTTGAACATGTTAGTGGAATGAGTGAAGAGAGGATACCTTATAGGGTGTTAAATTACAATCCACAAGGACATAGAAGTCGTGGACGACCATTTAAAAGATGGAGCGAGCAACTGTAATATGGAGATCAAAAATGGTCTAAACCGTGACGGTGGATGATAGATGATAGTGATGATTCTCTCTCTCTCTCTCTCTCTCTCTCTCTCTCTCTCTCTCTCTCTCTATATATATATATATATATTATAATTTAATTTATGCAAGTTATACGCCTTAGCGTAGTGATTAAGGCACTGAGCTACAAGCTACAAGCCGGAGGGTCCAGGGTTCAAGTCTGGATTTTTAAACTGAACCAAACCCTCTGGCAGCACTGGGGTCGACTCAGCCCATAACGGAAATGAGTACCAGACGCTTGTTCTGGGGTAAAGGCGGCCGACACGCAGGGCTGACAAACCCGGCTGACATAAAGTGCCGATTGTCTAGAAAAGTGGGAGCCTTAACCTCCTACTACCCCAAGGGCCTCCGGGCCTGTTGTGGGATCACTTTACTTTACTTTATTTATTTATATATATATATATATATATATATGTACACACACATACACATAAACAAACCACAAACAAATATTATGAAATCAAAATTATGCGGTACGCTTTGTTAGGTAAGGCAAACCGTTAAATGAGGACACTTTATTTGTAGGCCTAAATAGTAATTACTGAAACATCGTAATCATTATAAGTTTATACTCGTACGAAATGACGGTAAAAACGAACTTTAATATATATATATAGTCCACCGCTGTGGTCTCGAGGTAGCGTGCTGCCTTGTCACGCAGCGGGCCCGGGTTCGATCCCCGGTCGGGGTGAGGTGTTTATCGGGGTTTTTCCTCACCTGTAAGACAAATGTCAGAAAAACTTTAAGACCTAAACGGTCCCCGAAATCATATGGTCATCATCCTTACCATTATCCTTATCATCATCCTTCACCGGTGTGGAAAGCAACGGGAAGCTACCACACCTACACAATTCCCTAGTAAAGCTGCAAGCATAGCATGAAATTGCTATGATTGTAGTGAAGGACCTGCTTTCGGGCAGAATTACTATGGATGGATATATATATATATATATATATATATAATATATATATCACACACACACACACACGCACAAGGTATCTCTAAAGTCTCTATCCATTTCAGTGAAAACACTTTTTTTCTTTGCATATACAGTTAGTTCAGTGCAACAAGATTAGCACGGAAGAACGGGTTGCTATTGTTTGTGCACGGGTACGCGGATTGTCATCTGAAGACGGATGAGCTGAATTTAACCAACAAAGACACACGTTCGTCTACTTTGAAACACATTGAAGCATGCCGGCAGTATGTGTGATGAGGCACGTCACGGACGACCATGCGTATCAGCGGAAACAGTGCGGCAGGTTCAAATTGCCAGTGATTGTCCGAACGCATCAACTCGACGCCTCAGTAGGGAGTTGAATGCCCCTCGCCTCTTGTGTGGAAAATTCTATGTTTCACTCTACGAAAACGTCCTTATCATGTCTGCTTGAATTACGAATCGTATCACAGAAGTAGCTTTTTTTTTCGGTTTATATGTTAAGATCTATATTTCGTTTCACAGGTGAAAGATGGAGTATGTGTTTTCACCAGATGGCGTTCGTGTAGAAAGGCAGTAAAAATTCACAATGACGTTAATTTTCCAATCATTACCTCCCTTTATTGAAATTGATAGTGACTACATATATAGCCATCGTTTAAATTATCTGTCTCATGCCATAAAAATATTTCAAAAATTATATTTAATTATATTTAGTGTCGGGGGCACGCCGCAGCGTAGTGGTTAAGGCACTGCGCTACAAGCCGGAAGGTCGAGGGTTCGAGTCCCACTGGGGTCAGGATTTTTAAACTGGCCGAAACCTTCTGGCGGCACTATGGTCCTGGGGTCTACTCAGCCTCTAACTGAAATGAGTACCAGACGCTTGTTCTGGTGATAAATTCAGCCGTCACACAGGGCTGACAACCCGGCTGACATCAAGTGCCGATTGTCCAGGAAAGTGGGAGCCCTAACCTCCTACTAACCCAAGGGCCACCTGAGGCTTGTAATGGGATACCTTTACCGTTACCTTTTTTTTTGTATGTAGTGTCGCACAGTAATCGAGTGGTCTAAGGCATCATGCATTGACGTAGAGCTATGGAACATCCGCTGGTTCGAATCTGCTTGGGGAAGGAATATTCTTGTGAAATTTCGGTCAGTATGGAACCTGTGCCCACGATTCTCGTGAATAAATTAAGTAGCTACAATAAGTAGCGGCTCCAGGTTGAGAAAACACCTATGACTTGGGGTCTCGACATGCTGACTACGTATCACCCCTGTACTAGTTGGATGATCGGCAAACTCAGTAAATAACACATGTGGATATATAGCCAACAGAAAACATAACTAAGGCTGAAAAAAATATGGGTTATAGGCTAGGCTGCATCGTACTTAGACCGCTGTGTTTACAAACTGCACGTTGACACGCGCTACTCTGGACAGACTTTTAGTACAGTCCGCTTTGTGTAGGAATGGACTCATATTTGCACAATTTTTGTTTCGGCATTCTGATACAACCACACGTCACGTAAACAAGTCTATTACTGAGGAGAATCGAACATACATACTCTCCGCTCCGAGCAGGCAGTGGAGACGCTGGACAAAGACATGCATTCTATAAACAATGTTTATAGAAATTAGTTAATACTCTGATACCGATACTTTTTTTCAGCCTTACCTGTCGCACTAATGGAGGAGGACTTAATTATCTCCAAGTACTCGTATTAACTTCATACCGAACCAATTTGCTCAGGCGGCCCCGGTTCATATCCCTGATCTGGCTAAACTGCACTTCAGGCTTTCTTAAGTAGTCAACGCAAATTCGTGGATTGAATTTCATTCTATAATCCACTAGCTATTACTGAGCATGCGCTGCTACGCCTAAATAAATGAAAATTAATGTGCTTTTATGTTTAATTGAATAAGAACAAGGAAAAATTTATATCGTAATTATTTTTAGATACCTGCTGTTTACCCGGCGTTTCCGGGAATCTACTCATCCTGATCTTCTTGGCATAAATGAGCTAAAACACAAAATTCGTTATTTGTGAGTTATCCGTAAAAAGAATACCCGTCATGTGCTGCTATGCTTGCACAGGAATCTACATACTTCTCTTGACCTTCTTGGCATCAATGAAAGACAAAAATGGTTATTGAGAGTTATCCGTAAGAGATAAACACATGCTGTCCCGGACTTTTTTGTAGAGCTTTTTGAGATATTTAATTCTGTGTATATGAATTTTGTGTATTTGTTATGGTTTAGGCAGCGTAAGCCATTTAAGCGCCCAAACAGCTACTTTTTTCACGTTTTCCACTACAAAGGGCGATTTTTAAGGGTGTATGAGTTGAGTATCACAACTCTCTTATAGCCTATTTTCATCCCGGGAATCTCCTGAACATTTTTCAAAAATCCCCATCACAATCGGATCAAGTACGAACAAATAAACAAACCAATAAACAGACATACGTTCATTTTTATATATTAGATAATGACATAGCCCAATGTTGAGCCATAGCCTCTCCTTTGATAGGAGTCAATAGGCCAAGTTAATTTAGTTACCTTATTTGTTCTTAGATGTCACGAGTAGCATGCTGTCAACACACCGACTCAATGAGACATCTAGCAGGCAGCTAAGGTATTACTAGGACATTTGGAATTGGCAAATTTTGTTTAGTGGCCTTATTATTCTGGCTTAAGTATCTTTTACGAGTCTGAAAATCTTCAGACTCGGGACCCACGGCATAAAGATCCTCCCGGAGGACTTTCTCCTTGGATTTTTGCATCCTAGAAAAAATCCATTGACCGCGGCCGGGTTTTAACTCACGATTCTCGGGAGCAGAGGTAAGGAGCATAGCCACTAGTCCACAGCATTGAATTTAATTACTTATTCTCTATTCTTCTCTACATACACATGTTCATCACAGAGGTAGATGATCATCCAACCAGTGTAGGGGTGACATGTGGTCAGCATGTAGGGTCCCCCGCCGTCAAAGCTGTTTTTATCAACTTGGAACCACTACTTATTGTAGCTACCAAAATGCCTCACGATGCTGGGATCCATTCCATAACTCGATTGAAATTAAATCAGTGAATTTCTAAAATAAACACGATCAACGTACAGTTACCTGGCAGTACCTGAAGATCTCGGACGAGATTTTACATTGAAATTAAAGTAGAAATAAATAAATAGGAATAAAATTTAAAAACATATTTTTAAATTCCTTCTCTTACTTTATTTTTTTCTTCTAGTTCCATTAACGTTTTACTCTTGTAATTTTCTTCAACTCGTCTTATGCTTTATTCTTTCTTTTAGCTTTATTAACTTTTTCTTCTTGTACATCCACAATTGTCATAAGTAATGCCACAAGTGATTTCCAAATTATCGACAAATTCACGAGCCACGAAGTATATATTTTATATAGGCTATTTAATGTAAACGGCGATGTTTGCAAACAATCAGAAGTGAGTGGTTATGTTTATTCACTGCAACATGATCATATTATTTTTTGCCAAATAGGCTCGCAATCAGCGATAACCCACTAAGATCGCAATATTGTAAGAATGCATCCTAGTGCAGAAAAAATGAAACACATCAAACTTTTTATTATAACCAACATTATAAGTTATTAATTATTTTTTTAAGAAACAACTCAATAAAATCGTTATTTAAAAACACAATTATTGAACACAATTTTATGAAGTGTGTAGTTCAAAGGGATCTGTTCATTATTTGCTATATTCAACGTATTTGTTGGAGAGTCAGTCACTGTAAAAATAATACTCTGAACTGTTCAGAATATAAAAGAAGGAGGACCTTTGTATATTTTGGTAAACAGAATTCTATTTGCGAGGTGAAACAAGGCTGTCATTGGTTATAAAATAAAATTCTTTCAAACGTGATTGGTCATTGACTCCCATTTGGGGCATGAGTTAAATAATCTTAGTATTTTTTCTTTTAGTTCTCTACTTCTGTTTATTTTATTCTTCTTTATTTTTTTGGTATATTCTCTTTACTTCATCTTCTATTTTTTCTATTGCTAAAATTGTAACATTCTCTTACATTAATTTCTATTTAATATTATTATTTTCTTTGGCTACTTTTATCCTACTACTAAATTTCCTATAGCCTCACCTAATTAAATGTATTCTACTGCCGCATGTAATTAGACCTAACGTTTTACTCTGGTATTCCTCTTAAACTTTTTTATTACATCTTCTGTTACTTCGACTTTTGTACTTATAAATTAATTCTTATAATTATTTTCTTAGTTTTCTCCTTTATTCTCTTTCTACTCCCACTTATTTCATAGCTATGTCTCCTTCGTCAGGTACGCCATGACTTTTGTACTTTTCGTTGACCTTTAGAATTTATTGAATTCCTGTTTTTACTTTAAATCTGTCTCTTCAGGCAAAAATATTTATTAAATCATCTTACATCATTCAGTTGTTACAACTGTGAAACATTCTGGTTTTTATTCAATCCTTCTATCTTTTGGTTTTAAATATAATAGATGATAGAGGTTATCAAGTTTATTTAACGAATAATACAACATCAGAAACTAAAAATAATTATAATGTTTAATATTTACCCAATATGAGGTTGTGTATTCGGATCTTTTGTCCGGACGATTTCTAAGCCGACTGTGTAGTTATAAATAGCATATATTTATTGCTCTTTGGGCTTGGGAAAAATCAATAACAGACGATTGTTTGAGAAATAACTATTAACAATAATGCAGATTCATTATACAATATTTAATATTATTTTAGAACAACAGAAGAAACGTTTATTTTTTCTGGTAATTTTTTAAGTTGTTTTCTTTTGGCGTTTCTTGCTGTACCACATCGATCGTACATGTTGAATCGATATCCTTGTCAAAGAAGTTAATTTGCGGAGATATCTCTCATTACGAATTTTAATTTCAATAATATTTGTCTTGGCAACGCTGACAGGAAGAGGCAATTTTATCGGTCTATGAGATAAATAGTCATAAGTAATGCCACGAGTGATTTCCAAATTATCGATAAATTCACGACTCACGAAGTGAGGAGTGAATTTATCTAGAGAATTTGGAAATCAAGAGTGGCATTTGTTAGGACTATTTAACGAATAAAATAAAGCTGTTTACTCACAAATCATTATTTAACTACAGTTATTTAAAAATATTTTTATATTTAAAGTAAACGGTGATGTTTGAAAACTAATGAGAAACGATAGGTAGCCTACGCTTCTACTGCTTCTTTTGTTTATCACTGCAACCAGATCATACTATTTATTGCCAAAGGAACGCAATATTGTAAGAATGCTCTCTAGTGGAGAAAAAATGAAACACATCAATCTGTATATTAATTCATTTTTCATGTCGTATACATTTAAGAAAGTGCAAACAGTGGTTTCTTTTTTTGGTGGTATAATCAATTGCTACAAATGTTGACATGTAAGCACTATTATATACAATCTGGTAGCCGTATTTGTTATAGGCTCAGTCACTGCAAAATAACGGTCAGACCTGTTCAGAATATTAAAAAGGAGGAGCTTTGCTTAATATATGATAATCCTAACGTTGATAATTATTTCGTGAAACACGTCTCTGATTGGTTGTAATACAGAAATCATTGAAACGTGATTGGTCATTGACTCCCATTTGGGGCATGAGTTAAATAGTCAGAATAATATATTCACACATGGAAGAATGGAGGTTAATCGAAACAAATTTATTGGCGAGTGTGAAGGTCAATAAAATAATTGTAATTAACTATTGAAGGCCACAGGGGGAATACAAGGAATGTCACAAGAACTAAGAATTTAGAACACTTCATTATAATGTCTGAACAATCCGTGTTTTTCCCCAGCGCAGGGAAACTCGAAGAGTCGATTTCTCTGGGACATTCTACGTTCCCCTCATTGCCAATTGAAATGTTATAAAAATTTGCACCAGTTGTCAGGGTTACCTCTATTTTCTGACATTCCTTGTTTTTTTCCTTGTGGCCTTCAATTACAAGTACCGTCTATTTAAAACTCATGATATGCATGTTACAACAGGCCACAGATTATAAACTTGTTCCATTCTTATCGATAATCCCCCATTACATCTTATTCTGCCAACGTTGTTTTTTTTCTTCAACTGCGACATCTACCATGATATTTCAGTACTACATCCTACATCGTTAAGAATATCATTTCACAAACTTAACATTCAGTTTGTTACAACGTTAACATAGCTGTGTTCCCGTAAGTTACATTTCGTTATCGAGTTAGCTTCCGTTAGGTTACATTACGAAAGTTATCTCAAATTTCGGATCAACGTCCTGTTTGAATTAAATAATTAATGACACCGATAGCGACTTAGCTAGCTGGCAGATTCCTCACAATAGTCTTTTTTCTCGCTCCATAATGCTAATATCACGTTTTTATATTATTTGTAACTCCATTTATACTTCATATTTCAGTTTTCTCGTAGTTTCTTCTGACAAAAAGAGATACATATATATCCATCCATAGTAATTCTGCCCGAAGGCAGGTCCTTCACTGCAATCATAGCATTTTCATGCTATGCTTGCAGCTTTACTAGGGAATTGTGTAAGTGTGGTAGCTTCCCGTTGCTTTCCACACCGGTGAAGGATGATGATGATAATGATAATGGTAAGGATGATAATGATAAGGATGATGGCCATATGATTTCGGGGACCGTTTGGGCCTTAAAGTTTTCCTGACATTTGTCTTACAGGTGAGAAAAAACCCCGATAAAAACCTCACCCAGAAAAACTGCCCCGACCGGGGATCGAACCCGGGCCCGCTGCGTGACAAGGCAGCACGCTACCTCGAGACCACAGCGGTGGACATATATATATATATATATATATATTATATATGTGTGTGTGTGTGTGTGTGTGTGTATTATATTGCAGATTTTCGCTGATGTAAGTATGAATAAGAAAGTTTTCTTGGGTTTTCCGCGTCTTGGATTCAAGTTCGGCCCCTGGCCACTGACTCCGACGTTTAGGCATGATCCCACATGCCATTATGAAGGAATGATAAGTTCGAGTCACAGGTTTAGGTCTTATATAATTAAACAAATAGAGTTTTCGCTGTGGTCCGTTTCCGAAGACGTACACCCATCCAAGGTTTAGAACTAAACCTTGGATGGGTGTACGGC
This sequence comes from Diploptera punctata, assembly GCA_030220185.1. NCBI lineage: Eukaryota > Metazoa > Arthropoda > Insecta > Blattodea > Blaberidae > Diploptera > Diploptera punctata. The sequence goes on along the minus strand of JASPKZ010003831.1, from coordinate 466,249 downwards.
TTCGGAAACGGACCACACAGAAAACTGAAGGTGTTTAACTACATAAGAACTAAACCTTGGATGGGTGTATGTCTTCGGAAACGGACCACAGCGAAAACTCTATTTGTTTAATTATATGGGACCTAAACCTGTGACTCGAACTTATCATTCCTTGATAATGGCAGGTGGGATCATGCCGAAACGTCGGAGTCAGTGACCAGGGGCCGAACTTGAATGCAAGACGCGGAAAACCCAAGAAAACTTTCTTATTCATATATATATCCATCCATAGTAATTCTGCCCGAAGGCAGGTCCTTCACTACAATCATAGCATTTTCACGCTATGCTTGCAGCTTTACTAGGGAATTGTGTAGGTGTGGTAGCTTCCCGTTGCTTTCCACACCGATGAAGGACGATGATGATAATGATAATGGTAAGGATGATAATAAGGATGATGGCCATATGATTTCGGGGACCGTTTGGGCCTTAAAGTTTTCCTGACATTTGTCTTACAGGTGAGAAAGAACCCCGTTAAAAACCTCACCCAGAAAAACTGCCCCGACCGGGGATCGAACCCGGGCCTGCTGCGTGACAAGGCAGCACGCTACCTCGAGACCACAGCGGTGGACAGATATATATATATATATATATATATATATATATATATATATATGTGTGTATTATATTGCAGATTTTCGCTGATGTAAGTATGAATAAGAAAGTTTTCTTGGGTTTTCCGCGTCTTGGATTCAAGTTCGGCCCCTGGCCACTGACTCCGACGTTTCGGCATGATCCCACATGCCATTATGAAGGAATGATAAGTTCGAGTCACAGGTTTAGGTCTAATATAATTAAACAAATAGAGTTTTCGCTGTGGTCCGTTTCCGAAGACGTACACCCATCCAAGGTTTAGAACTAAACCTTGGATGGGTGTACGGCTTTGGAAACGGACCACACTGAAAACTGAAGGCGTTTAACTACATAAGAACTAACCTTGGATGGGTGTATGTCTTCGGAAACGGACCACAGCGAAAACTCTATTTGTTTAATTATATAAGACCTAAGCCTGTGACTCGAACTTATCATTCCTTGATAATGGAATGTGGGATCATGCCGAAACGTCGGAGTCAGTGGCCAGGGACCGAACTAGAATCCAAGAAGCGGAAAACCCAAGAAAACTTTCTTATTCATATATATAAACTCATAGTGGCCAAGCTGAGGAAGTTGACTGTGAAAAGAAAGCCATATATGAGCCAACAATTGACTATTACAAAGATAAATATCAATTAGATAGTATAACTGTCACAGGATTGATGATCGGGGCAAGAGGTTTTACACCAGGATTCTTAGCTAAATTTTGGAATTCCTTAGATTTGGACAGGGTGTGTCTTTCTAAAATTATCATTGCTGCCATTAGAGGATCAATTTTAAGAAACCGTATTTACAAAATTTTTACTTTATAGTACCCGGTACGTATACTTCAATTACAATTTGACATTTTTTAATGTATTTACAAAATGTATTTCATCAATTTCAAAAATTAATTGTCTGTATCACTTTGTCCTTGAGGCAATCCTCTAATGGGGAAAGTTGTATATAATAAAAAAAAATATACATTTCTCGGGACGCTAATTACATTCGAATACAGTAATCCGTCCAGTTTTTGCCTTTTTTTAGTTACTGTATTAAGACATCTGAGCAACAATTCTCCAAATTTCATTTACTGAAAATACTTTTCCGTAGTGTCAAAAGATTGGCAAATAGTTTAAGTAAAATTAAAATATTGTGGCATGCTACAGGGGGATAGTTCTCACGTAGTTTTCTCGTAAAAAACACAACAGATGGTCGCGTAAAATTCCACGATAATTTTATTTGATTCTACTCACTCCCAGTGAATATTCACTCACAAATAGCTACAATAATTGATCTTGTTTTAAAGTTTATTTCTCACACAATTATTTCCAGTCTCCAAAACTCTCACTTGACTACCGACCCTGGGATAAAAAATATATGTCAGGAATGGAAACTTCTTAACATCTTCTAGTATATAAGTTTGTGGCATCGATATTTTCGTCACATGGAGGATAAATGCATAGAGAACTGCAAACGCTGCTGTTATAATGCTCTACAATATATTATTTTAATTTTTAATTATTTATTTGGTCTGCTAGTGTTATGACCATGCGGCCTTCTCTTCCACTCATCAGGGCAAAGATCTGTTAGTACAGCAATCACTATACTATTAAATAATAATTATTATTTGGTTAAACAATTAACATATTACAGTAAAACTTGTTTAATCCGGAACTTGAATAATACGGAAATATCTCCAGTGTGAACAAATGTATTGGTCCCAGCGAAATAATAGTACTTTTACGTGTATTTACTTTGCACAAAATGGAATCTGCCCAACGCGGAAACGGAAGGATTTTTCTACACAATTCACGAAAACAAGTTTATAAAGCTGAAAGACAGAGAAATTCGTTTCCATTTCATTGAATTCCGTTATGCCAAAAAACAATAAGGAATGATTCCTGCCGCCGGGTGTAGTATAGATTCTACCTGTACCTAAAATTTTATTTCGGCCTCACTGTATACCCGTTATGCGAAATACAGATACCAGCCTTACAAATAACCATTGTATTGTAAAATTTTAAATTAGTTTAAGTTCTGACGTAAGACCAATCTTTTACAGATAGCGTCCTGAATTTACGGAATAAAGGTGGCTAAAACGTATGTATCATTGTCATTAAACGAAAAAGTAAAAGTGATTGAAGAAAAATCTCCAAATTTCTGGACCGATGCTCTAAAGCCAAGCTCTTGCTGTTGCTAAATCCCTAGGGAATAACGATTTCGAGGCATCTTCAGGTTGGCTGTACAGTTTTAAAAGACGACACAATGCAGTGTGGAATGAAATTTGCGGAGAATGAAAGGATGTGGACGAAAGTGTAGTTAGTGAGCGGAAATCGAAACTGCATACTTTATTTTCATGATACGCACCAAAGAGACCTTTTTTAACGCTGACGAAACGGGACTGTTTTTTTTCGCGCGTTACCGCCCAAGTCGCTCATACATACTATACTTCACTTTTCAAAGGCAGCGGAACTACAATTAAACCAAGGTACGTAAAAAGACATACAAGGTACCGTACTCTATAATCTAAGATTATTAATACGTTTTAGTTTTTTTATAATGCGGAATTTTGTCTAATGTGGAAAAAAATTAGTTCTATGCAATTCCAGTTTGAGCAAGTTTTACTGTACAAGTAATATCTAATAAAACAATAAAGTTCATCATCAACAATGGTGTATCCCAATTTTGAGCCTTATCCTCTCCTTTGTTAGGAGTTTCTAGGCCAGGTTAATTTAGTTACCCTAAATTCCAAAAGATGTCATGAAAGATATTCGGCCAACATGCCGATACAATGATACATCTAGCAGACAACTAAGTAATTAATAGGATGACGAGGTCGGTAAATTTTGCTAAGAGGCCTTTTTATTCAGGCTTAATGATCTTTTACGAGCCTGAAAATCGAAACTCGGGACTCACGGCTTAACAGTCCCTCCCATAGGACTTGTTCCTCGGATACAATTAACTTAATGACCATTGAAATTTAAACTAATAGAGAATGTACACAAAGAAGTAACATGAAAAAAATAAGGAAAATAATAAAATGTAATGAATTAATCTAGTATACACACACACACACACACACACCCACACACATATATATATATATATATATATATAAGACATTAGGTTGAAATATTGATAAATCTAAATTCTATTTTCATTAAATTAAAGAAAATTAATTATTAATTGTTAAAATAATGCTATTTGTGAGATGTTTCTATTAGGTATAAACAATTCTTTAATTTGTTTCTGAAAGATGTTATAGTACGGCAATCTCTGACATAGAATGAAAGAGAATTCCATGTTCTTGCAAGAGAAGCCGTAAAATGTTGTAATTGATAGTGTGTTGAGGAGGGATATAAAGCACAAGGTGCTAATGGGATTGGATGCCTATTTTATATGTATCAGAGAGTCTAACCAACCGGCATGATAAATAATTAGGTGATGATGTGTGTAGTATTTTATAGAGAAGAGATAGAGAATGGACTGTTTTACGATCTTGTAGACAAAATCATGACAATTGTTCCAGGGACGGATTACATGAACAAATCGGCTAATACCACAAAACAAAATTACGGAAGAATTGTGAACACATTGAAGTATTTGGGTAAAAACGTACGTAGATCTTACAGGTATGTAAGGATTTAAATGATCCATGTAAATTCCTCGTCCAACGTATAAGGTTCCAACGAGACATAAATCATATCTAGAAGTCAATGAAGGCATCATGGGCACTGATAGAAGTCCACTGTATAATGTAAATGAACAATCAATGAAAAAAAATATGGGAATTTTGAAGAAGTGACAGAATTCAAATACTTGGGATCAATAATTATAAATAGAAATAGCTGCCGAAAGAAATTAATCATAGGTCAATTCTGGAAATGCTATTAAGAGTTAGTAAAACATTAAACTGAAAATTTATAAAACTGTTATTTTCTCAGTTATATTATATGGATGCGAAACATGAACACTTACTTTAAAGGAGGAGAAAATATTACGAGTATTTGACAAATAAAGTTCTTACGATAATGCTTGGATCAAAGAGAGACGACGAGACAGATGAATGGAAAAGACTACATAAAAGTGAGCTATATGATATTTATGGGAAGCCAGATGTAATAAGAACAGTTAAGTCTCGTAGACTGTGATGGGTAGGACATGTGGCACGAATGGGGAATGTAAGAAGACATGGAAACTCCTTGTAGGAAAACAAGAGGGTAAGCGCCCATAGGTAAGCCAAGAATGAGGTGGGCGGGTAACATTAAGCAGGATTTCTGCGAGGTAAATTAACAGGGAATGACTAGAAAAGTTGGCTCAGGATAGATATATATGGAAAGCTTATGTCCGCGCGACCACGAATCTAGTGTTAAGGTTTAGACCATAACCATGGGAGCGTTGCGGAATGTTTAATAAGTAGACAGAATCATTGTATGTTATTTGGGATCGGTTGGAATCCGGCAACGGTCCTCGAAAGGAAATTGAGAGCCTCTTAAAGTAACTCCGCTCGGAATTCGAGTAATTTACGAGTTTTCTCAAGGAATTCGAATCCTCTGGATTGATATTTGTGAAGTATATCATACATAAATGGCATGCCTAATATACGCATTAAGAAAGATTTGCCCTAGTTCAGCGAAATCTCCCTTCAAGAAGCTTTCCTTTCTTTCATTTTTCTTAAGGCAACCGACTGGTGAATTTTAAATTTCTTTTAGTTATCATCTGGGGCACGCCGTAGCGTAGTGGTTAAGGCACTGCGCTACAAGCCGGAAAGTCGAGGGTTCGAGTCCCGGTGGGGTCAGGATTTTTAAACTGACCCAAACCTTCTCGCGGCACTATGGCCCTGGGGTCGACTCAGCCTCTAACTGAAATGAGTACCAGACGCTTGTTCTGGGGTAAAGGCGGCCGTCACGCAGGGCTGACAACCCGGCTGACATCAAGTGCCGGTTGTCAAGAAAAAGTGGGAGCCTTAACCTCCTACTACCCCAAGGGCCTCCTGATGCCTGTAGTGGGATCACTTATAGTTATCTGATTGTTTTGAAAATGTATCACAATCATTATGTGCTTATAGAAGCGTTTCTGTGAAGTTTGGTGGTTATAAGTAGAATAGTTTCAGAATTATGATTTTTTTAAACAATGTTTTTAATATTTCCTAAAAATGCTCCTTACGATGCATTTTTACTCTGTTGAAATTTGAGATTCAGAGTCTTCATGATTCCACTAAACACATTTGCTATGTAAAAATATTCACAAAGGGAGGAAACTGCTTATTTTTCATTTTTGAAAAAGAAATATCACTCTTATTATTTTTTCCATCTCAATTTAAATTCTGTGTCTTAGACTAGTAACTGCATAGCAAATTTGAATTAGCATTTATTGGAGAGTCTAACTACAAAATTTCACTTTCATAGCAAAAACATTGCATCGTAAGGAGCATTTTATGTTTTGGAAAGTGCCAAAAAAAGTGGAAACAAAAAAAACGAATTTTAAATTTTAAGTAGTAATGCTGACCACACGTGCAAGGGTATTTAAACTCTTACGTCACGGGGTCAAATTTTGCTCCTACAATAAAAATGTTTACATGAAAATGATCTTAAAAAATCATAGTCATTAAAAAACAAATAAACAAAAAATACACTATTTTAGATTATATTAAAACTCAGCAATTAAGATGGTACGGACATGTCCAGCGAATGGAAGAGGGTCGACTACCAAAATCTGTTTTGGAATGGAAACCTGAGGGAAGACGAGGCAGAGGAGGACCTAAAACCTCCTGGAGTCAGGGAATATGTTTATATATGAAGGGGAAACATCTACAACCAGGAGATTTGATGGACCGACAAAATTGGCTATTAGGAATCGGGATAATGTCAAAGACATTAATCAACCGATGATCTATGTATCTAACAAAAAATAATTTTTATCTTTTTTTTCAACGTTTTCACCATTCGGTCCCCTTAAGTGTACATTTGACCGAAGTCTGATGACATCCTCTTAAATGACAGATCCTATACTGAGAATCGTGAGCTGTTGTTGTCGCGAACACGTCTGGCCCTTTCGCTTGTTGTTAGTAGTAGAAATTTGATGGATATCAGATTTAAATCGCGGCCCTGTCTCATGTAAGCTGCACATTCTGCAGTAAGTGGTAGATCCAGGTTCGTAATAGTTCTCTAATAAAAAAGTCGGCGTCGAATAAGGAGATACACTACTCTGGTTTTGGCTGTTGATGTCAAGCAGAGATCCCTTCTTAAATAAGTAACATTTACAGATTATTGGAATCCAATAATGAAATAATACAGTACAAATACAATTCTAAATTATTCGTACAAAAGGAGATTGTTCTGCAATGAATTTATTTATATATTATATGCGGAATTCCCATCTGTGATTCTTGCAACGAGTAACAAGTGACTAATATCAGGACTTTCCGATAGTTTTTGGGCGATATCGGTTACAATTTATGCTTACGAAATTATTTCCAAAACATTTATTCGCGTTTTTATTTTTATCACTTGCCAACAAGTTTATCCAGGTTACATAAGATACAACGCGTTCGTAGCTCGGTCGAACCGTCCTGCGGCGGCCTACGACTGGGTGAGTGTTGGCGCGCCTTCCGCCAGAGTTAAACTTACATGTTCGGCAATTCATTGGTACGGAGCACTACCTACTGTGCTAAAATTACAAATTACTACTATACTAACTTACATTAGGCTCATCTGCGTCAGAACATCACAACAGATGTTGAAAGTGATGTCCTTGAAGGCGAACACATTCCCTGTATCTCCGAAAACAATTCTGGTTTACTCGCAAAAGTTCATGTTGACTGATTGCCTGTATTTCTCTCGACATCTTTTTAATGGCGTTCGGCAGCAAGCGGGCTCAGTACTTGTTCCTTTTGAACAGATTCCAATGCAGTCAGACGCTGAAATTAACCTTTCTCTTTCCATTACTTGTTTCTTTCTTTCTCTTTCCTTGTTACTTTTCTCTTATCTTCCTTATCTTTCTTGTCTTTTTCCTTCTTTCTTCTTTCTTCTTTCTTTCTTCTTCTTTCTTTCCTTTTCCTTCTTTCTCTTCCTTTTCTTTCTTCTTTCTTCTCTTCTCTTCTCTATCATCTTCTTCCCTCTCTTTTCTCTCGCTTCCCTCACTTTCCCTCATCTTTCCCCTTTCCCTCCCTTTCCTCCCCTCCCTTTTCCCTCTCTTTCCCTCTCTTTGCCTCTCTCTGCCTGCCTTTGCCCCTCTTTGGCCCCTCTTTGCCCGCTTTGCCCCTCTTCTGCCCCTCTTGCCCCCTCTTTGCCCCTTTGTTGCCCCTCCTTTGCCCCTCTTTGGCCCTCTTTGCCCCTCTTTGCCCCTCTTTGCCCCTCTTTGCCCCTCTTTGCCCCTCTTTGCCCCTCTTTGCCCCTCTTTGCCCCTCTTTGCCCCTCTTTGCCCCTCTTTGCCCCTCTTTGCCCCTCTTTGCCCCTCTTTGCCCATCTTTGCCCCTCTTTGCCGCCTCTTTGGCCCCTCTTTGCCCCTCTTTTGCCCCTCTTTCCCCTCTTTGCCCCTCTTTGCCCCTCTTTGCCCCTCTTTGCCCCTTTTGCCCCTCTTTGCCCCTCTTTGCCCCTCTTTGCCCCTCTTTGCCCCTCTTTCCCTCTCTTTTCCTCTCTTTCCTCTCTTTCCCTCTCTTTCCCTCTCTTTCCCTCTCTTTCCTCTCTTTAACGCTCTTTATCTCTCTTTCCATCTCTTTCCCTCTCTTTCCTTCTACCCTCCCTCCCCTCCACTCTCTCCCTCCCCCCTCTCTCTCTCCCCCTCCTCGCTCTCCCCTCTCTCTCTCCCCTCTCTCTCTCCCCTCTCTTCTCTCTCCCCTCTCTCTCGCCCCCTCTCTCTCCCTCCCCCTCTCTCTCTCCCATTCTCACCGCCCCCTCTCTCTCCCCCCTCTCTCATGGCGTCTCTCCCCCTCTCCCTCTCCCCCTCTCCCCTCTCTCCTTCTCATCGCGCTCTCTCCCTCGTCTTCCCCTCTCACTCTCCCCATCCCTGCCCTCCCTCCCTTTCTCTCTCCCTCTCCCTCCTCCTCTCTCTCCTCTCTCCTCTCCTCTCCTCTCCTCCCCTCCCTCCTCTCCTAACACTCTCTCTCTCACCTGAGCGTCTCTCGTCCCTCTGCGTCACCTCTTCTCCTCTCCCTCTACTCCTCTCGTCCCTCTCCGCTCCCTCTCTCTTCTCCCTCCTCCCTCTCTCCCTCTCTCTCTCCCCCAGCACATGGACACAGTTTTGGGAATGACAAATGCTGACGCCTGGACAGTTTGCCGCCGAGTATCGTACAGTGTGCCATAGACCGTTGTGTAACGTGAAAGGTTAACTAACCGTGTTAATGACGGATACCTAAGGGAACATCTTTCAGAACACTCCAGCGCACCGTGCTTGTGTTATGATATATTTTATAACAATTTTTTTAATTCACTCCAAACAACATTAATGCTGACGTCATGAACCTTAAGGAATTACAGAGGATTAAGGATTAAATGGGTCTAATTGATTCCATTTATTTTCTGCTAATTTTCTACAAATAACAATATTGTAGCCCTAGACAATGTCCGTAATGGATAAAACTTGAACAAACCTAGTTTTATTCCTTCTTATTACCGAAAGGGGAAACACTATAACAAAGATAGCCGGCATAAATGCTACAGGAAATCACATGCCACCTATGTTGATTTTTCCGAGAATCAATTTTAAAGACAGGATGTTGTTTGGTGCACCGCCAGGAACATTAGGAGCTGCAACTCCATAAAGTTGGTATATGAACAAATATTTCTAAAATTCCTGACATATTTCATTATTTTTTTTAAATGCTCGAAGGAGGAATATGCCCTTCTAGTCCTAGACAACCATGAATATTTCCGTTGAAGTTGTGATTCTGGCGTTGTAATGGTAACTTTTCCGCCACACGCGTCTAATAAATTACAACCCCTTGACTAGACTATATTTGGACCTTTCAAAGCATACTTCAATCCAGGTGTAGATGCTTGGCTTGTCAACCACCCAGGATTGGCGTTCGACATTTACAGTGTAGCTGAAGTGTTGGGAACAGCTTTTCCGTGGACATTTTCAATTAACTACATAATAAGCGGCTTCGGGAAGTCCGGTATCTACCCCCTAGATCGCGGAATATTTTCTGAAGATGGTTTCTCTGTGATATTTTGTTACTGATAGCCTGATAAGATAGTTGAAACTTCAGAAACAAACAACGTCCCAGAAAATTCACACAGTAACACAACTGTAGTCAGCGATGAACTTATTACCCCTGAAAAGATTCAACCATATCCTAAAGCCAAACCCAGGATAACAGGGAACTGAGGAAGAAAGGCGGGAAAACAAGAATAGTGACAGACACGCCAGAAAGGAATGAAATTAAGAAAACGAAGGAGAATAGAAAGAAACCAAAGAATCTATCAGCAGTCCGTAAAATGAATGTGTCTTCATAAAGTAGAATGTCTCAGGAAAACAATTCGTCAACCCATGCAAATATTCAAAATCTCTAAAACTGCGTACCGCCATCATCATCATCATCTGTGGGTGAGCCTTTAGAATTAGTGTAATCTTGCGTATTACGAACAATAGCGGATAACAGTGGATTCGGTGTTTAAAATGCCATCTTTGGTGCCACGAACTGTGAGCTGCCACAGTTGCTAAAGAATGGAAATCATTTGTGTGTGGCATTTGCAACAAAAAGTGAACACTAGTGTACATTTGAAAACAAAATTTATAAAATCTGTATTCATAAACAATATTTTATTTGTATTAACAACTATGACTATGGTTGTCTTTTTAATGTGTACTAATTTTAAATTAAAATTATGTTATAATAATTAATTTAATAAACCTCTGATAAAATGAATTGTTTTATCCTGTTTGCATGATAAATAAAAGTGTTTCAAGGTACAAGACTGCATGTTCCAAGGTATACAGGAATATCTTGTACCTTGGAAGAAAAATCGTCTATTAAAAACTTGGATGTTTTGTTTTATAATTTTTCATTGAGATAAAAACAATCATATACATAGAATGAGGAACACTTCCACTTATATATATTCAGCGATGGTAGATAAAATGTCAACCTACTAACATATTTAAAAGAGAAAATAGTGTTTCAAGGTACAACAGCCTCTCCTATACTTAGACATTCGTATTAAAAAAGTTGGATACGTTGAAGGAGTTATTGTGGCCAGATTTTTTGGGGGATTATTTGGGCCTTAAATGTTTTTGAGATTTATCTAAAAGTAGGGAAAAACTTTGAAAAATCTGGCCAAGAAGCAATAATATAATTTATGTTGTTACTGTAGTGTGAAATTAGAATCTCATTTTTAAAGGTTGATAATGAGATAAAAATGTATAAATTAAATTCTGCACTAATTTTAAATTAATGTAGGTTAAAGCAACACTCACACACAAATTGAATAAATTAATCTTAGGTAAAGTATAATACAGAAAAGAAGATAACTTTATATTAATGCAAAATCGGTATATTATAAAGATAACACATAAAATTAACCTAAAACAGATTAATAAAATACAATACACAAAATTATCTTACGTCATGAATGTTAAGTTGGGCTGTTGAATGGATTCAAAGAGCATCCCTTCATTCTGTCTGATATTCGGGGTTTCTTGTATCTTACATTGATTTCTATTTACTAAAACATCTTTCAGCAACTACGGTATTGGTAGGAATCTAAAATACCTTGTAGTGGTGGTTGAGAAATAGTCTGGGTTTGAGCTTAACCAACAGCATACACCGTTATTGTCCTCGAAGGTTTCAGAAGAAAATGTAGGAAAATGATTGAAAAGTAGTTGATTTCGTATCATTTTCACATTTTGTGCCAATTTCGGATTTTGTTGAACTTACAAAACACATTAGAAGTGTTTACTGGTCGCGAAATATGAAAATGTTGTTGTTTTTTGTCAAATGTGCTGCATCTAACACTGAAGTCATTAGCAGTCTTGCTCTCCAATACTTTGAGGTCTTAGAATCTTCATGTTTGACAGCAATATAGTTGTTCAGATGACCTTCGTCCATTTCTTCATCTGGGTGATTGCATAAAATGCATTTGGGTGAAGGCAGAGCATTTATTTCGTAAGTGTTTTGCCAAACAGTCATGGCTTGTTGTTATTCTAAAATGTGCTACTTCTGCTTTTCTTGATATGTCTGGTATATCAATATTATTATTAGGCATTACATGAAATATGAAAATGCAATAATACAAATCTTCATGAGAATTTCACACTATATCCTATTTACGAAAATTCAGCACCTCTAAGCATGGTATTTCCGCTGCATTTGTTAGTGTAGGTGACTTGATTTTAGTTTCGTATGAGCACCTCTCACTGAAGATAAAATGTACGTTCTCCCCTCCGGATGTTCAAACACAGAGAGGACGCCGCGCCGCGCCGGTCAGTATTCTTCAAGAGAAAACACAGATGTTCACAAATTGGACTCAACACTAGTTATAAGGTACATTGTAGTTAAGCTACTATGAATAATAAAATATAATAAAGGAAGGACATAAAAATGGCAATGTTTGAAATGAATCAACGAAACCGGAGTTATATTACAGGAAACATTGCGTTTGATTTATTGAGAGTAAGTAAAGTTCATGTCCTTGAATGATATTTGAATATTGTGATGCATAATAAAACGAATGGGAGCGTACATCGCCCACACTTTGTCCCTCAGGGCACTCCAGTCTCTACCAGGGGTGTATCACCAGCAAATTATCTTCCAATTCTGCACAAATTTGTGATAATTGCACAAGAATAATGAGAAGAATGAACGTGCAAATCATCAGCCCCGGTTACTACAGTGGAGGAAATTGGTATAAAGCCACTAACTTTTAGTAGTAAAACAACCTGAAATATTTATGCAAATACTGTATGTGTGTCATAGTTTACATATAATTATATTGGACATAATTTCATACAGGTCTCCTCATTTTATATTTATTATATATGTAAATAATACGTAAAATCTAAGAAAACGCTGTCCTAGGGGTGGAAATCGGTATAAAGGCAGGTCAACTTCTGGCTCTTACAGAGACATAAATGTAAACAAAACACTGAAATTACATGGAGACGACGTGTCTGTGAGCATCGTTCATCAGTTACAAGTCAGTAGTACGTACAATGCCACGTGGAAAGCCTCTATCAAATTAAGATAGATCAAGAGTTAGTGCCTTCAAGGAGATGGGCATTTCCAATAGACAAATACCTACGAAATTAGGGCTTCAAGATCTGTCATTGATAATTTTGTCAAACTGGGCTCATAATATGGAAAAAAACGGGAAATATGGACGGACAAGAAAATTGTCTGAGCGCACTAAACGTCTCATTTTACGTAAAGCAAAAGGTAAGAGTATGTTTTCTTCTCAAATCCAGGCTGATTTAAAGTTGCCAGTAACAGCCAGACGAGTAAGACAAATTCTGTCAGAAGACAAGAATCTAAAATAAAAAAAACACCTCTGAACGATGCACATAAGAAAGTTAGAATGACGTTTGCTGAAGAACACATGTCCTGGACCTCAGAATGGAATAAAGTAATGTTCAGTGATGAGAAGAAGTTTAATCCGGACGGCCTGATTGCCTTCAGTATTACTTGAACGACCTCCGTACTGAAGAGCAAGTTAGAATGAGTAGAAACTTCGGTGGTGGAGGCGTTATGATTTGGGCAGCATTCTGCTTTAAAGGAAGATAAAAAATAGCATGGATACGCATCAAGATGAATTCTGAGTCCTACACTAAGGAGCTTCTGGAGTTCTAATTGATACGAATGTATGAGGAATTTGGCGAAGATCTAATTTTTCAGCCAGATAATGCTTCCATTCACGTGTCTGCCAAATCAAAGGAGTGGTTCAGGAAGAAAGAAATACCACTTTTGACGTGGCCAGTCAGAAGTCCTGATTTAAATCCGATTGAGAACTTATGGGGGATCCTGGCAAGGCGTGTGTATCGCAATGGACGGCAGTTTGGGACAGTGACTGAGCAGAAAAATGTTATTCAGGAAGAGTGGGCTTCAATCTCAGTGGAAGAAATAAAGACCCTCATCAAATCAATGCCAAAGAGAATCTTCCAAGTAATTAACAACAATGGAGGTTCAACTAAATTTTAGAACTTTGTTGTAAACTTTGCGCTCAGTCTTATAGGTTTAATCTGTGAAATACACAAAGTGTCTTTAGGTTAATTTGCACCCATATGTGAGAGTGGTTTCAGTTTTCATGTACTTTTTTGGACGGAAATGGATAATTAATTTTGACATTATTCGTGTGTGTTTTATACTTAATCACCTCCTAAGTTAATATAGAAAAATGCCAAAGAAAGAGTAAATAAACTTGTGTTAACACTTTTAACAAGTGCCTTTATACCAATTTCCTCCACTGTAATGATTATCCTGCTCGCTTCTGATTCCAACATTGGCAGGTTCAAATTCGGTAGGGAAGATGGTTTTTTCAATTTAGTAGAAATCCTGATTGTACTTTATTCGGAAAGGGCATACATTTGTGTCCCGTGTTTACATTTAAGATCATCAAACTTGAAAAGAAAGGCCTCTGGGCAAAAGTTGTCGGGCTTTTCACGTCTAGATTTGAATCGACACGGTAACGATCCTGAGATGTTATAGAGAGACATTAAGGGTCAGTTTCACCAACATAGGTAACTGTATTACGCCAGTTTAACCTATACAAAATACAGGTGAAAACCGTAGTAATACAGTTACCTCTGTTGGCGAAATAGACCCTAAATGAAATACTAGCTACCTACGTAACTGGAACGTGTAAAATGGATAAACTAAACTCTTTTATTAAGAACGGTGGTTGAAAGACGCTTGTTGGTTGAATTGATAAGCAATAAAAACAATAACTGTTCTTGTCCGGGCGTTGCCTCATCCGAGCGTTTTTAACAAAATCTTCCGCCATAATGTCATGGCTTTCTTCAGAGCTGATCACGACATGATGGGGGGAAACGTTAAAAACTCTTTACGCGGTGATAACCAAACAACAGAAACTCTATTGAAGACAAGGACCGTAGAAGTCTACGAAATTTTAAGAGGAAAATAATTTTTTTGTTAGACTACTCGGTAAGAAGGGATTGTCTCTTGTACCTTAAACTGTGATGATTGGAATAAATGCCCGGGAAAGAATATATGATAATGATAGGCAAGCTTAATTAAAATTAACTCATATGAGGACAGGAAGATAAATGCAATACACAAAAGTGTTTGCAGTGAAGGAGTTGCCCTTGGTAAGAAAATTATGAACGAATATAAAGGAGCTACTCAAAGTGATAACCTCTCAAGCCGTGCACATAATTTATGTTTTGGTTAAATTGTTGACACAGCAGCACTGAACAATCTAGTAAATTATATCTGAACATTGGTACAGTCGCTGGCTAGCAGTTAACAGCAAACTGTTACATGATTAGTGCGACGCAATTCTTCAATACTAATATTCTTAACCGTGTTTATCTGTTTTCCAATGGTAGCTACACACTTATCTTAATGAGGTTGAAAGGACTGTCACACCACAGTATATACTCAAAGAATAATTATGTCGTTCACCCGGAAAATTGTTTTCTACTATAATATTATCCCTCAGCTTAAAAAAGAGAATTAAGGGCCCAGAGATTTCGAAATGATTTTAATAATAGGATACTTTATTTAAATTTTATTCTTATATATACTTACTTTAACATCTAATATTAGGTCTATATACTGTCTAGGATCCACTGCTGTGGTCTCGAGGTAGCGTCCTGCCATGTCACTCAGCGGGCCCGGGTTCGATTCCCGGTCGGGACAGACTCCTGGGTGAGATTTTTTCGGAGTTTTTCCTCACCTGTAAGACCAATGTCAGGAAGCCCAACGGTCCCCGAAAATCATCCAATCATCATCATCATCCTTATCATCATCATCATCATCATCATCATGCTTCACAGGTGTGGGAAGCAACAGAAAGCTACCACACTTGTAATTCCCTAGTAAAGCTGCATGAAAAGATATGATTTTAGTGAAAGTCCTACCCTCGGGTAGAATTACTATGGATGGATGGATACCGTTTAGGATCTATTGGACATAATTAGTGTAATCTGTATTTCTATTGAATGTGCGTGTTTTTTTTTAAGTTTACGGATTTAATTTTAATAATTATATAAAATGATGATTGTGATGTAGTGAATATTCACAATGGAATTCCAAGGCAGCATTCTTCCTAGAGACTGAAGAAAATAAAGCAAATATTTGTCTTGTTAGGCAGCCACGATATTTGAACTCACAAGATTTGACTTTCGAGTCCCAAACGCTATCGACTCAGTCAACTCGTTCCGTTGAATAGAATAATTAGTTATCCATCAATATAAAGATATTTTACTCTTCCATAATATATCTACCCTCATATCCGTCTTCACTAATTTTTCCGAATCCTACCCTACAATTTGTAGTGTTCAATTACACTGAGCAACAAAAAATTTTTTTTTTTGTCTCAGAAAGAAAAATATGTGATTCTGATACTATTTTTTTCTCCTGAATTCAAATATGATATCGGATTTTCTCCATCACGCAAAGTTTCCGAGAGACAGGAATTTATCATTTCAAACACTTCAATATTTTCACGCACACACGCCTAAATAAATGAAAATTAATATTTCAAGTTTAGTTGAATAAGGAAAGGCAAAAAAAAAAAATATATATTTTTTTTTGAGATACCCCTTGCTGATTACCCGGCGTTCCCCTGGAATCTACTTATCCCGATCTTCTTGACATAAATTAACTGAAATACAAAAATTAATGTTTTGTGTTTAGTTAAATAAGTAATAGGAAACATTTATACCGTAATTATTTTTAGATACCCCGTGCTGTTTATCCGGCATTGTCCGGGAATCTTATCCCGATCTTCTTGGCATAAATGAGCTGGAAGACAAAAATTAATGTACTTTTTATGATTAGTTGAATGATTAATATGAAAACGAATTATAAATGTGTATCGTAATTATTTTAAGATTCCCCGTGCTGATTACCCGGTGTTGCCCGGGAATCTACTTTTCTCGATCTTCTTGGCATAAATGAGCTGAAAGACAAAATTAGTTATTGTCAGTTATCCGTAAAAGAATACCCGCCACTACGCTTGCACAGGAATCTACTTACCTGTCTCGATCTTTTTGGCATCAATGAAAGACAAAAATGGTTATTGTGAGTTATCCGTAAGAGGTAAACATATGCTGTCGCGGACATTTTGTAGAGCTTTTTGAGATATTAAGTTCTGTGTACATTAATTTTGTATATTTGTTATGGTTTAGGCAGCGTAAGCCATTTAAGCGTCCAAAGAGCTACTTTTTTCAGGTTTTCCACTACAAAGGATGACTTTTAAGGGTGTAGGAGTTGAGTATCACAACTCTCTTATAGCGTATGCTTATCCCGGGAATCTCCTGAACATTTTGCAGAAAGCCCCATCGCAATCGGATCAACGGTATGGCCGCGCATGAAGTACGAACAAACATACCATCAAAGAAACAAACATTATTTTTTTTATATTAATATATATAACACTAAGAAATTAGGATTGGAAGTAAATATCAAAAAAACTAGATATATGTCACACGTAGAAATCCATTATATAATGGAAATGGACAGCTAATGACAAATGAGGGAAATTTTGAGGAAGTGGCTGAATTCAAATACCTAGGAACAATAATCATAAAAACAGGAATGAGACGCACAAAGAAATTAAACATAGGGTCAATTCTGGAAATGCGTGCTATTATGCATTGCAGAGACTTTTGATGTCCCAACTCCTTTCAAAAAACTGAAAATATATAAAACTATTATTCTACCTGTTATGTTATATGGGTGCGAAACATGGATTCTTACTTTAAGGGAGGAAAGGATATTACAAGTATTTGAGAATAAAGTACTTAGACAAATTTTTGGACCAAAGAGAGATGAACAGACAGGTGAATGGAGAAGACTTCATAACAATGAACTACATGGTCTTTATAGGAAGCCAGATATAATAAGAACAGTTATGTCTCGTAGACTGCGATGGGCTGGGCATGTTGCACGTATGGGGAATGAAAGACTTGCATGGAAGCTTCTTGTAGGGAAGCCAGAGGGAAAACGTCCAGTTGGTAGACGAAGAATGAGGTGGGAGAATAACATTAACTATGATTTGAGGGAAGTAGATTATACAGAGAATGATTGGAAAACATTAGCTCAGGATATGATGTATGGAGAGCTTATGTCCGCGCGGCCATGAACCTACGGGTTCGATAGTGCCAGTGAGTAAGTAAGTGTATATATATATATATATATATATATATATAAACTTGTAGGGGAATGGATGACCTTATACTTACTGTAGCCCCAAATAATGTACACTAGTTTCACTTAACTAGATGCTCATCAAAGTTCCGCTCTATGACGATGATGTGAAGATACAATGAACATTCGTCATGAGTAAGGCCTCTCATGACTGACTCCAGGAGACGCTGGAAAATGTCAGGGGCATTGCATAATCTAAAAGGTAAAACAGTGAACTACTAATATCCTTGAACAGTAGAGAATGCGGTATTTAGTTTACCTTCTTGACGAAGCACCACCTGCCAGTAACCCGACTTCAGATTGATGGTGAATAACAGTTGAGACCAAGAACTATCATTCCTCTTGATGCCTCGAGCCCTCATCTCTTCTAGTTTCTTGTTCGTCTCTGCCTGCATTGCCCATGGAGCTCGTCGGGGAGGTTGTCGATTCGAACGGGTGTCTCTGGTGTTGATGTGATGCATCACTATTTCGGTTTTGCCTTGGTCGTCTTAGGAAAGACTGAATATATCACGGGACTCGACCACGAGGCTACGAACCTCGGCCGCTGTGCCTCATCTAGATTTCTGGCAGCTTTCTGTAGTAAATCTTTCAATGCTACATGCTCTTTCTCGTTCGTCTCTTTCGTTGTCTTATTGTCAATGAAAATCACGGCGGTAAGAGGCTCACATGTACCCAACCTGTCCCGCTAGATACCACCTTATCGGCTGGTAACGTTCACGATTCACACTGGAACCACTTTATGGGTTAGTATCAATTCTCTGGCAACATACAGTCCGTCCTGGGGATTTCCTCCTGCGTCCAGCCAGCTTGTCTTGTCGGATCCTTCCACCCGCGCCGTCCCCAACATCTCACATCCACTTGGAATCACCTTATCTTTTAAGATGAGTCTTAGGCGGCAGGTCTCTGGTCCATATGGTTGAGAAGCATCTCATCTTTCTCAATGTTAGTTCCCATCATCTAAAGTCCACGGCAGCATCATATATCAGCACGGCGCCCAGGCTCAAGATGACGTCCTAAGAAACTCTGGCATTAAATGCCCACAGTCGTAAGTGGCACCTTCCTAGTACCAACTCCAGTCTCTTCCGATACAGTGCGAAGCTCGTATTTCCTCAGTGACATCTACTCAGACAACCGTTTTACTACTCCGGTTTGAACGATTTTCAGCGAGGCTCCTGTATATATATATATATATATATGAGCACTCAGCAGTGTCATCCATGGATCCATCCATTGGCAATGGGCTACTTGTTGTTCCAGTCGTTCACTATGAAGCGAGGGGATGGGTTTATATAGACGGCGCCTGTATCCTCCTCTTTTCACCGGCCCATTATAAGTTTTTTCTTCCCTCACGGTCCCACAGTCACTATCCTGCCCGCAGTTCAAACATTCCGGTCTCCAATGTCTGCGACGCTCTAATTGTGGTAAGCATCGACCTTCGACGATGCTTACAGTCAGCACTCGAACTACTCGTGACGGCGACGACAGATCGAGGTAGCGTGTTGTTTCCTTGGTCGCCTCCAGATGTAAACATGAATTCAGGACAGTGGGTGCTATATACCTGTAGCAACATGTGCTGTTTCACTCTCCAATCGTTGATGCCGCACACAAATGTGGATGCCCCCTCTCCGTCTATGTTCATTGATGGCAGTCCCATACGGAACGTATGCTGCCATGGCGTATTCTTCAGGTACTCCTCGGCGTGCTACCCACAAGCTTTTAGTTGGGCTATATAAGCGGTTCTGACAGGATGATGGCCGTAACGGATTTTCAAAGCCCCTTTGATGTCCTTTGCTCGGCCCTGTGAGGGAGATATTGGCTTCTTATTAATAAAATGAAGTAATGAGCTGCTACGTGCTTTCTGTTCCCGACGTCCAAAAATATTAAATTGATTCGTCATAGATGTCACAAATTTGGCACTTAAAAATGATAACTAGACAGCCATGCCATCAAATTTTGGCTCCTTTATTCCAGTTGTTTGGCATTGCATGTCGGCAGTCCTGACGAGATTGACGTTCCTCCCAGCGAGACTCGTCGCGCCTTGTATTACTCCTTAATGACCCGACGGACTTCCACGGTTATTATACGGTGACTATTTTTTTTTTTCTCACACTCGATTCTTGAGATTTCACCTTTTAATTTTTTGTTTTACGGGTTCGTCAATTTTTTTCAACTTCTTTAGCCTGTTTTTAATTTAATTGGTGTTCGCTATTTCAATCTGTTTTGATAGTGTGATGGCGTTTTATTTCACTAATTTTTCATTTGGTTTTCATCATTCTTGTCATTGAGTATTTCATTTCGGAGCTGTTTCATTACCAACAATACATAGTGTTTGTTAATGCTTCCATTTTTTATGATACTGGCATGCTGAGTTTTAACAAATATCACCACTTCTTACATTCATGTTCTAACTAATTCATATGAAATATTATACATTCTCAATAACACTTCAATCAATCATTCCTTCACCACCGTAAATAATTACCTTCATTGTAAATCTCAAACAACCATTATTGTAACAAAAATACTGCAATTCAACATCACTGGAACACTCGCAGAGTTTCGAATCACAACTACATTCAGTATCCCTGTTCCGTTTATATACCCTGTGACGGTGCAGCGGAATATACCCGAGAGCTCCAGAGATGCGGATCTGAACTTTCAAGAAAGTTCCATCCTCCCCCCCCCCAACTTTCAAAGAGGCCGGCTTAGGCACTCCGGAAGTCTCCCTGCGGCCGCCAACTGCCTCTCCACCTCTCGAGTAGCCACTTTTTAGACTCAGACTGATGTCTAGCCGCGGCCTACCCTCCTCAAGAAAATGCAGAAACTTCACGAAAATTACGCTCCTTCTTCCCCCAAAATGCCGCTGGCGTCAATATGTCCCGTCACAATATATATTTTCTTCAGTTAATTATTCACACGTTGCCACAAAAAACATATTTTTTTGTTATATTTATTTCAATTTATGCAAACTGTTCCTCAAAGATCCCGATCGATTAGTCTCGTGTAGTAGCATTTAAGACTGTGTGTCCGGGAGGTTCCGTAATTCAATCCGGTGCCACCAATCTGCGTTTTTTCGTGTTATTCCTCAGTCGTCAAAGCAGATCTAATATTCAAGTGTCCGGGAGGTTCCGTGATTCAATCCGGTGCCACCAATCTGCGCTTTTTTCATGTTATTCCTCAGTCGTCAAAGCAAATGTAATTTTCAAGTGTCCGGGAGGTTCCGTGATTCAATCCGGTGCCACCAATCTGCGTTTTTTTCATGTTATTCCTCAGTCGTCAAAGCAAATGTAATTTTCAAGTGTCCGGGAGGTTCCGTGATTCAATCCGGTGCCACCAATCTGCGTTTTTTTCGTGTTATTCCTCAGTCGTCAAAGCAAATGTAATTTTCAAGTGTCCGGGAGGTTCCGTGATTCAATCCGGTGCCACCAATCTGCGCTTTTTTCATGTTATTCCTCAGTCGTCAAAGCAAATGTAATTTTCAAGTGTCCGGGAGGTTCCGTGATTCAATCCGGTGCCACCAATCTGCGCTTTTTTCATGTTATTCCTCAGTCGTCAAAGCAAATGTAATTTTCAAGTGTCCGGGAGGTTCCGTGATTCAATCCGGTGCCACCAATCTGCGCTTTTTTCATGTTATTCCTCAGTCGTCAAAGCAAATGTAATTTTCAAGTGTCCGGGAGGTTCCGTGATTCAATCCGGTGCCACCAATCTGTGTTTTTTTTCGTGTTATTCCTCAGTCGTCAAAGCAAATCTAATTTTCAAGATTAATTTCATACGTCCATCGCTGTGGTCTCGGGGTAGCGTGCTGCCTCGCCACGCAGCGGGCCCGAGTTCGATTCCCGGTCGGGACAGTTTTTCTAGGCGAGGTTTTTATCGGGGGTTTTCCTCACCTGTAAGACAAATATCAGGAAAACTTTAAGGCCCAAACGGTCCCCGAAATCATATGGCCATCGCAATCATCATAATTCATATTCATCTTAGGTTAAGCTAAGGCTAAGGATTAGGGACTCTCCTGGCGCACCATTATCATCATCATCACCCACCATATCATCGGGGCAACGTAACCCCGCCTTCCAGGCGCCCCAACCTCAGAAGTTGGTTACAAGTACGCCATGCCAGAAGAGAAAACAGGAATTTCGAAAGACAAACCTGGGGCATTTGAAAAAAAAGATTAATTTCATACTATAATTTTAAAAAGTAGACGCGATATTACTTTATATGTCAAAGCATATATAAATAATAATGAATTAAAAATGATATAAGTACAACAATAGTCAAAGGTTACACATAAATCCATACACCGGTAGAGGTAGTCTATCGATACAACCTAAAATGTTTCCTACATTTTGAAAGGTCTCAAAATAAAATTGGAGAACAAGTAGAAAGATATATAATATTAGGATAATGTTGACAGGATAGTTGGATGGGGTAGTGTACATGGCAGTGTGAACTAATCTTTAATTTGCCAAATAGAATATAGTCACATTGTGACGTTATGATTAATTTACACGATGCGCAGCACTTGCGCCAATTGTTAAGTTTGATTTTCGCTGCCCAATGCCAACATGTTATACAATGTTCTATCATTAACAATGAGTGACGTACAGTCACTTTTATACAATGTTATACTTTGTATTTTGGCTGCATCATTCTACTGATTTCTTGCCAACAAACGATACGTTTAGTTTCATTAATTCATCAAATTGTTTTTCTAGCCAGAGATGCTTCACTTTGAGCATCGAACAACGTCTTTATATGCGGAGAAAAATATGTAAACTGTCAAAAAAAAATTTATGTCTATCATAAATAACTGAATTGGATTACTAATCATTTCCTTTTGTATAATAAACAGAAGGAAATATTTGAAGTTAATCCCCAAGTCCTCTAACGATTACCTTCTCGCCTCTGGTTCCGAGGTTCGAGGTTTCAAATTCCGAAGGTAAAAGTTTGGAATGGTCCACTTCTGTAGCCTCAGTGTAGAGCCATTGCCTCGAACGCATCCGGCACATCCATTTATAGACGGAGCAAGTTTCCTGTATGAGGTTTTTTTCGGAGTTTTTGCTCATCTGTATGTCAAATCTCTGGAAACTTTATAAAGCCTAAGTTGTCCCCCACCATTTGACCATCACAATCATCCATGTCATATTCATCTTGTTGAGTATGAATGGTCCGCCGCTGTGGTCTCAAGATAGCGTGCTGCCTTGTCACGCAGCGGGCCCGGGTTCGATTCCCGGTCGCGACAGGCTCCTGCGTGAGGTTTTTTCAGAGTTTTTGCTCACCTTTAAGACAAATGTCAGGAAGTTTAGGGCCCAACGGTCCCCGAAAATCATCATCCTTATCATCATCAACAACAACAAGGATTAAGCCCAATGGCCTATTCCGATCTCATTATAGGTCGAATTGGTCCTTCCATCTCTTCAATGGTCTTCCCAACATTCTTCTCCCTTTTGGTTTATAATTATACATTCTTCTTGGTATGCGCTGTTCATTCATTCGTAATACGTGCTGAAGATAAGCATTTTGATAATATTTTATTCTTTCACAGAGATTAAATATATTAAGTTCTGTTCTTATATCTTCATTTTTTCTTTTTATCGGTTCTTATCATCCTTATCATTATCATAATCATCCTTCACCGGTGTGGAAAGAAACGGGAAGTTACCACACCTATAATTCCCTAGTAAAGCTGCAAAACATAGCATGAAAAATGTTATGATTTCAGTGAAAGACCTTCCCTCGGGAAGAATTACTATGGATCGATGGAGTACGAATGAATGACTGAATAGCATGTCTTGTCTTAAATGTTCGTGTTATCTCGGAGATGGCCCGGACATGGAGCTGATTACTTATTCAGGGAGGCTCTCCATGTTCTTGTGTGGTCAAAAAATGATCTGTGTGATTCATAGTTAAAAGCCTCTCCCAACAGGTCGTGTCTCTGTAAGGGGAGAAGTTAAACTAAGATAAAGAGACAAAAATCCTGAATATGACTTCCTTTGGTAGGAAAATAAAGCTGCGTGTCCCATATCTGTACATTTGCGGCGCGTAAAAGAATCTCAGGTCAAATAAGGTTCTTTGGACAAAATTTGTCCCCTCCGGCTTTAAATTTCGAAGCTGATAGAGATTTTGAAGTTGTTGAATAAAATTCTAATTAGTTCATCACAAATAACTGATTTGACTTACATACGTATTTGTTATACCTTCCCTTCACTAATATTCCATTTGGTCTATATAATTTATTACTCTCTAAATTCCTATGCTCAATGGTCGGGCACCATCATATAAAACAGGAGATTTTGGGTGGAAGCCCGAGCTTAGGTGGAAGTACGTTTTCATAGTTACGTTAACTACAGCCAATATAAGGGACATGGAATAGCGTGCTTGGTTAAGTCTGTACGCAACAAGCCATAGAGTCGTTGGTTCAGTCCCGATGGGACTAGGATATTTAAACCTTCTGGCGCCATTAGGCCCTAAAGCGACTCAGGTGTAAAGGAAATGAGTACCAGATGCATGTTCTGGTCACGCAGGGCTGCCATCTTGTTCCCGATTGTCGAGTAAGTTGGGAGCCTTACCTTCCTGTTTCCAGAAGGGCCTCCCAAAGCCTGTAGTGGCATCACTTTACCTAATACAGCTACCGTAAAGCTAATCTAGAAACATTAATTTCCTAACTATATTTTAACCTATAATTTATTTTTATTATGTTTTATTTTTTCAAGTCTAGATATTCTTTGTTATTTATCATCATCATCGTTGTCATCAAAGATTAGACCAGTTGGTCTCTTCCGACTGAAAATTGGCCACGCCATCTCTTTAAGGTCGACCTGTATTTCTTGTTCCCTCAGATTGTAATATAAAACAATTCTTGCAATTCTAGTGTTTGGCATTCGTGGGACATGGTCTCTCCAATTTATTCTATATTTTTCTATTATTCTTGTAATTGGTTCTATATTCAATTCTTTTCTGGTATCAGTACTTATTATGTGGTGTAATAATGTATTCCAGTTACAAAGCGGAGAAATTTCATTTTGAAACTTCGATTTGTCTTAATTAATCAGTGGTATGTGTCCAACTTTCACATCCATAATAAGATTGGCAATGCAACCACTTCATATAACTTTAGCAACATTTCTCGTCCTACGTTGTATTGTATTATTCGCTGTATTGTACAACAGAATTTGTCTGATCTATTCAATTTTAATTCTACATTCTCTAATTTTACGTATCCTAAATAGTGCTCCAAATAATTAAATTGATTTATTTGTTCTACAGATTTTCTATTTATAACAATTTTAGCTCTAAAAGGTTATTATCCTTGGAATGCCATCATTTAGTTTAATTTGCTGAGATTATCATTCCATATTGAACAGCAACCTGACTTAACTTATGGGCAGCTTCTTCAATTTCATTTTCTGTTTTCCCAATAAAAATGTTGTCATCAGGAAAGAGCATAGCTATAAAATTGATATTTTTTATATAGACTATTTAACTCGTGCCCCAAATGGCAGTCAATGACCAATCACATTTCTATGAATTTTGATTTACAACCAATCACAGTCGTTCTTCACATCGATTTTATCACTTTCATTTTATCGCTTTCATCGCAGGAAATGTCTCCCAGATTGTGTATATAGTGCACAAATATAACCTGATTCTGCTTGCGATATATTATAGAAAAATATTCGTAGCAATTGATTATACCATGAAAAAAGAAACCACTGTTTGCACTTCCTTAAACGTATTATTTCCTAGAAATTAACGTTACAGAAAAATATAATTCACATATTTACACCATAGGACATCAGAAATTAATTAATAACCTGTAATTATGTTTCATTTTTAATCCAGTGGGATGCATTCTTACAATTGCGATTCTATTTGGCAATGGATATGATCTGGTTGCATTGATGACCAAATGAAACATAACGTTTCTCATTTGTTTTCAAACATCGTCGTTTACATTAAATATATAAATATTTTAAAATAACTATATTTAAATAATTATTTGTGAGTAAACAGCTTAATTTTATTCGTTAAATAGTCCTAACAAATACCACTTCGTGAGTCGTGAATTTATCGATAATTTTGAAATCACTCGTGGCATTACTTATGACTATTTAAGTCATGCCCCAAATGGGAGTCAATGACCAATTACATTTCAATGATTTTTTTATTTACAACCAATCACAGTCGTGTTTCGCCTAAAATGTACCAACTAAAGTTTATCATAATAAAGAAAACACCTCCTTTTTAACATTCTGAATAGGTCATAGCATTATTTTGCAGTGACTAACTCTCTAAGAAATATGGCTACCAGATTGTATATATAGTGCATGAATGTTAACAGAAAGCGCATACGAGATATAATATAAAACCATTTGTAACAATTGATTATACCACAAAAAAAAAACACTGTTTGCACTTTCTTAAACGAATTATTTTCTAGGAAATGACGTTGCAGAAAAATATAATTGACATATTTACATCATAGGACATCAGAAATCAATTAATACTTATAACGTTGGTTATAAATTTCTCCACTAGGGTGCATTCGTACAAAATTGCGATCTTTTGGCAATAAATAATATTATGATCTGGTTGCAGTGATGAACAAAAAAAGCAAATGAAGCGTACCAATCGTTTCTCATTGGTTTTCAAACATCGCCGTTTACATTAAATATATAAATATTTTAAAATAACTATGGTTAAATAATGATTTGTGAGTATACAGCTTTATTTTATTCGTTAAATAGTCATAACACATGCCACTCTTAATTTCCAAATTCTCTAGATAAATTTGGAAATCACTCGTGACATTATTTATGATAAAATTATTTAGCTCCAACCATTTTTTTACGATATCATCTATATTAACTGTGTGAGTGAAAGTGGACATCTTTGTCTTACTCCTTGATTTATGCTCGCTGAAAGTAAACATTGTCTTTGTGCATGTATTCTGATTTCATTTTTATATAAAGATTGAATTGTTGAAATTAAATTTGCTGGTACTCTTATATAATTTAATATTTTTTCAAAGAAAATTTCGCTTCACCCTATCAAAAGTTTTTTCATAATTACTTAATATATAGTAAGTTGGTAGATTAAATTCTCTAAATTTTTTTTTTGTTAATTGGGACAATGCAAAAATACAATCTGTACAAGATCTGCCCTTTCGAAATACTTGTTGACACTCTCCTATATATATGTTTCTATTATTGGTACTAATCTTTTGTTAACAATTTTGGCGTATATTTTACAACATGCATTTAGTAAACTTATTCCTCTGTAATTCCCTCCATGATATCTTTACCTTGTCGTGGTGGAGTGGCTTGCGTGCTTAAATGACCCCAAGACCTATATCGGCTAAACATTGCTGCCGGACAGGTCGAAGGCGATAAGCCAGACGAAGTGACTGAATTCAAATACCTAGGGATATAGTTACAAATAGGATCGAGACGCACAAAGAACTTAAACATGGGCTCAATTATAGAAATGCATAGTATTATACATTAGAGGGACCCTTGTCATCCCAATCCCTTTAAAAAATATTAAACTGAAAATATATGAAACTGCTATTCTCCCAGTTATATTACATGGATGCGAAACATGGACTCTTGCTTTAAGAGAGGTAAGGAGATTGAGTATTTGAGACTAAAGTTTTTAGGAAAATGTTGTGTCAAAAAGAGATGAACAGACAGGTGAATGGAGAAAACTATAGAATGGTGAGCTATATAATATATTTAGGAAACCATCTATAATAAGAATAGTTAAGTCTCATAGAGCTGAGATGGGCAGAACATGTGGCACGAATGAGGAATAGAAGAGGTGCATGAAAGCTTCTTGTAGGAAAACCAGAGGAAAACGCCCAATTTGTAAATGAAGAATGAGGTGGGAAAATAATATTATCCATGATTTGAGGGTAGTAAATTATACAGGGGATGATTGGAAAACATTAGCTCAGGATAGGGACGTATGGAGAGATTATATCCGCGCGCCCATGAACTTACGGGTTCGATAGAGCCAGTGAGTTAATTAGTTATTCCTCTATATTTGGAACATTCGGATTTATCAATTTATTGTATCCAATTCTGGGGATTTCTTACTTTTAGTTTCTTTAATTGAATTTTCAAGTTCTTCCGTTGAAATTAAATATACAGATTCAATAACATTTATATTTATATATAATTCTTCTTCGTTGGTCCATAGAGATTTAAAATCTTCCATTCATTCTGTTTCTGGAATTGGATTAATCTGTATTATATCTCTCACATCTTTTATATATCTCATAATTTTACATCTTTATTTTAAGATACATGTGTATCATTATTCAATCTCACTGACATATATTTCCCAGAATTCTTATTTTGGTTTGCATATTTCTATCTTAACTTGGTCAGATTTTCTTTTATAATCTAATCTGATACCTAGATCTTTAGAATTATATAGCTTTTTCAAATATTATTGCTTCTTATTTTTTATTAATGCTTTTATCCCATTATTCCAAATTCTTAATCCCCCTTTTGGAGTACCTATTTTTCTTTGTTCCTAATGTTTCATCAGCTGCTTTCATTATCATTTATTTTAAATTATTTCATTTTTCATTAATGTTATTACTTATTGGCTTCAACTGGCACTGCCGATAAAATTTATTCTGATATATAAGTTCATAATATCTAATTGAGTGGTTCTATTTCGTTTCTAATTTTTAGTTGCATTTTATTCCACCTCTCAGGAACTAAAAAGGTGATCATATGATATTACACCCTTCTAAATACTCCTGTGTTTCTTAATTTTGGTCAATCTTTTTATTTGCTAACACATAATCTATTATACAATTTTGGCCTCGTGCTACCCTCATAAATTCATGTATATAACGATGTCAAAAAAAAAATCTATTGGTGATCCTTAGTTCATTATTTACTGATGACTCGATTAATCTCTTCCCATAACTATTGAGGGTTATTTCTCCTTCGGTACCAAAAATGTTACGTACTGGGATTTTATCAACGCGTCTGTTCCTATGTAAAAGTAGATAATAATTTATATTTATTTTATCTATTAATTTTGCAATTCCTCATGCAATTCTATTGTATTTTGAGTTCTACCTTCTTCAGGTGCATATAGTGAAAGTATTGATATATATCTTCTCTCTACTTTAAATCGTATCATGACTATCCTCTCATTTAAAAATCTGTGTGGGTGTTTTCTTAAATCGATTGTGTATCCAGAGGTTACTCCTGCACAAACTCCTTGTTCTATTGAGACACCAGAATATATAATCATGTTTCAGTAATAGTAGCAATATGAATCTTAAAATTATTTAATTCCTTTTCTAGTTCAACTCCTTTATGTGAAAGTCCTCTTACGTTCCAGGTTGCTAATTTAAATGTTTCGGAGATATCTTTATCCAAGTTATTTTTTCTTGCTTGTGTTGGCATTTAGTAATCAGTCTGGCGTGTATATTTCAAAATCTCAGTAAGTAAATGTCCCCTGGCCACGTTACAGGATCTGCGCAAGGACAGTGATGAGGCTGCCATCTCCAAGCTTCTATTTTAGCTTCTCTGCTTATTAAGCGCTACAGAGAGGGTTGCTGCCACCTTTCTTTGAGGTACCATAGTTATACAGTTCCATGTCACCTCTCCGAAAGTTTTAGTCTTCACACGTTACCGGTACCCTGTTCAGGGGATCTCGATATACCCCGAGATACTGGGACTTTCTCAAAAGTTTCCTTATGTGCCTACCGCCGCGTCTTTGATGCGCCTGAGAAAAATCCATGTTTAGACAGTTATGACTAATTAGTCATAGTGTTTTTTTTTTCAGAATGCTATATCCATTTTAGTAGCAAAAATTGTGTTTGTTTATAGTTTTATTCTTAGTTTGGTATTAACCTTCTCGAAAATTTAAAATTATCTTTTCCTCCCACAAATATTAATAGCATATAGGACCTAACCGTTTACATATTAAAATCCATTATTCTAAATTCTAATAAAACTCTAACCGATTAAAAAGTAATATTGCCCATACTTCTTTTTGTATAATATAGTCTGATGCCATCATTTATTTAATGTTTTTATTTTTTCTATGTATATACACAAGATTTCATGCTTTGTTTTCCCATTGCATCCATTTCTGCAGCCAGAATTTATTTGTTATATGTAATTATATGAATGTTTGCTACATATTTATGTAAGCTTAAAATAATTGATGCTAAAGTGAAACATCTTCCTAGCCTAATGCAGAATTTCGTGAAAATAATGCACAATATTTGGATATAACAATTAATTATACATGGAATTGATTTAGTTTTAAGTGCATGCTAATGAAATGCTATGTATATGTTTGACGTTACTGAGAGAAGATGTATTTTTTTTATAATGTGGTAAGAATTGCTGGTGCAGACAGAATCCGGGCTCCACCCTCGCAGAAGTCGTTACGTCTTCCTGGGCGTTGCGATGTTTGAGCTTTCATCAACGTCGTCCTGAATACAAGCGTTTATATTATACAATAATTCACACGATCCCTGATTTAATGTCACTATGGTATTTACGTATACTCCTAAAATAAATGCACTTCTGGATTAAATATTTTTACAAAAAATTCCAAATATTCACTTATACGCTACAACTTTCCAAAATTATCGAAATATGCACTAAAATTAACAAAATGTGTAATAAATTTCCTAAATAGGAAATAAAGATGTCAAAATTTTCACTTTATCATCTTCAACATAGGTGGGCACAACTTCCCTCTTCAGAGACAGCTTTCTTCTGAACTTGCTGTCCTAGTCTTCGCCAATTTCTTTTACTCAGAACGTTTAAATCCTTTATTTTTCCATCTTCTTATCTAAGCTTGGTTCTTCTCTTGGACCTTTTTCCTTGCACCATTGAAGTAAATATTTTATATAAAGGCAAGTAATCATTACATCTTATCACATGCCCGACATATTTTATTATTTGTGTATTGGTATATGTGATCCTCATATTAATATAAATCATATAGCTCCTTGTTATACGTAATACGCCATTCTCTAATCAATACCTATCGGGCCTAACATGACTCTCGAAAGCAATTTTTATTTTCTTGTAGCGATATAATAATAAGAAGAAAGATTTTTAGAATTCAACATATAACTTATTTGCTCTAGCGTTCTGCAATAAATTACAAAAAAATAGACTTGATTATGAATTTTCACTTCCTGCATGACGGACATTTATTTTTTTTTCGCATTTTTATACTGTTTCTGTACCTGTGCTTCTAAATATCTCCGAACACGATGTTCATTTACTAGAATGATTTTATTTACTACTCTAAATTAAAAATATAAAATTATGAAATATTTACCTAAAAGGTCCGTCTCCTCAACTTAAAGATGACTAATTATCTGTAGTGATTTTGGGACTAGTCCCGTCATCAGCAAATTCAATACTTGAATCAGGGGTCGACAAATAAGAACCCATATCCTGTTATTTCTGCTGATTATGGGACTAGTCCCGAAAGTCATCATCATCATCTTCATTCATGGATTAGGTCTGTTGACCCGTTCCGACTTCAGCCCATCTCTTTCTAGGTCTGCCCACATCTCGGGTGCCTTTAGGTTTGTATTTTGTTATTTGTTTTGGATATCCGGCTTTTCTTCTGCTGAAGTTTATGAGTAAGTTATTTTTTACTAGTAGAGGTTACCAGCCTCTAGCCAAACCCCTCTTCCTGGAGGGCAGGGAACTGGAATTTCGGAGTGTTCGTCTCCTAGAGAAGTTGCCTTCACTACGGCTTTGGGGACTTCTCTTCTCCCCACGTAACCCTGTGGACGGGGCCCTACCCAGGTACTACCCACTGGGCGAGTGGGACCTGGAGCTCACAAAAGGGCAGGGGCGCCTACTCCCTGGAGTGGACCTCTAATCCCGAAAGTGCTACAGATAATTAATAATCTCTAAGTTTTTATAAGATTCATGATGTGTTCCGTTGAAGTATTATTCAGAATTAAAATATAAATTTATGGAATATTCACCTGAAAGGTCCGTCTCCTCAACGTAATTAATTATTTAACTGTAGCGCTTTCGGGACTTGTCCCATTCGGCAGGATTCTAAAACACCAGTTTTGAATCCTGCCGATCATGGGACAAATCCCGAAAGCGCTACAGTTAAATAATTAATTAAGTTGAGGAGACGGACCTTCCAGGTGAATATTCCATAATTTTATATTTTATTCTTTAAGTTGAGGAGACGGACCTTTTAGGTAAATATTTCATAATTTTATATTTTAATTTTGAATAATACCTCAACGGAACTTTATCATGAATTTTATTAATGTTTACCCTAAATTGACATAAGTTATATCCTATTAATTATTTACATTACAAGGAATTATAGTGAAGCTTTAATGTAGGAATTGAGGCATTCCAAACAATTTGTTAATAAGTTCAATTCCTGCAGCGTACGTAATTTCATATTATATTCAATTTAATTATTTTAATAAGTACATATTAACAAGTAACATAGACATACCGTTAATTAAAATCTATAAAATATATCCTCACAATACGGTGTTTGGTATGTAATGTTGGAATTTGTCAGAACTATTTCAAAATAATATAAAAATAAAAATAATATATCCGAAATATTTTCCAACAAAACGTTAGTAATCATATAAAATAAGTTATCATATGAATGTACAGTTAGCCATTTGAAATATTACTTGAAGTAAATTAAGGCTTTTTGAATCCTAATGGTCTAATTTTGTTCCTAAATAAGTGCATTCAATACTAGGTTTTAGTTCTTCTCCATTGAAATAATAATAATAAACAATTAATAAAAGATTAAAGCTATTTCAAGGAATGCGGTTATACAATTTATCTAATATGCTTTAGGTCCTAATGATTCCAAGGTAATAAATACACCGATAATTAATTGGAGAACAGTGCAAAATTAAACGAAAGGTGATAAGGAAGTTTATAGTTATTTTAAAGATTCCAAAGCGTTGATTCCAATATTCTGCATGTAAATGTCTAGAAATAACGTAAATAAACATCAGCACGAATACAAATTAAATAGACAATCTGTATTCTAATGCGATGCATATTGAATGCAAGTTGCGCACTGCGCAGTAAACATCACAATTAGAAGATTTTCTTACCGAGGTCAAATATTACTTTGGAGTGTATGTGAAAAATTTTATTTTCACGTAATCGTTAGTATTGGATCATTCACCCTTATTTATATTCCGCACCACATTTCTGAAATAACGCTCCAAGCGTCATCTAACTAGTGTCATTAAAAAAGCTAGAAATTATTCTTAAAAGTTGCATGTTATTTGCTTCGTATTTCAATTCATGCAAGTCGATTTAATATTATCCATTGATTTACATCCAAGGGAGCAGCTTTTTGACGCGTCCAATGGAGCTGGGGTTACCATGATTGTCTCTAGTTTCGAAGTTCGCGGATCGATGGGTTTTAAGGGCGTAACTTTCTTGAGTATGGGTTTGAAAGGGAATTGAACTTGTGGGTCGCGTGTCGTAGAATTATGGCACGAAAATGAATTTCGGGCTTGAAAATAGAGGCCTCCGAGCATTATTAGCTGATTATTTTATTCCCAGAATTGCTACGCTTATGACCTGAGCTGCTGATGAGCGTACATCTCTACTACTACTACTATTGCTACTGCTACTGCTTCTGCTGCTGCTGCTGATTCTGATGCTGATGCTGCCGCCGCCACTACTACCTCTACTGCTACTACTCCATGGCGCGACAGGTCTAGAAGATCCTTGGCCTACCAGCCTGCTCCTTGCCTCACATCCACATATGTTAATCACTGAAGTGATCTCTAGGGACATAGAGCAGACCCGGGGATAAGGGCATTATGCCCGAGGTAACCCGGGGGGTGGTGGTGGGGCTCCAAATAAAAAAATAAAATAGAATGGTGACATGTGGTCAGCATATCGAGTCCCACAGCCGTTGTAGCTGGTTTTGTCAACTTGTACTCGGTACTTATTGTAGTTACCCAAATTCCTCACGATGCTGGGTGGATACCGGCCTCATACTGGCTGAAATTCCATGAGAAAATGTCTTTTGATATGGGGACGCGAACCAGCGCAAATCCCTTACCTCTGTTCCAAGGTATGATGCCTTAAACTGCTCGGTTACGGCGCGGAGCTGCTACTACTACTACCTACCTACCTACCGCCACCATCACCACTACCACTGCTACTACCAGTAACTAATTAACTAACTCACTGGTACCATCGAACACGTAGATTCATGGCCGCGCGGACATAAGCTCTCCACACATCCCTATCCTGAGCTAATGTTTTCCAATCATCTCCTGTATAATCTACTTCCCTCAAATCACCATTTATGCTATTCTTTTACCTAATTTTGGCGTTTTCCCTCTGGTTTTCCTACAAGAAGCTACGATGTCCTTCTTTCATTCCCCATTCGTACCATATGCCCTGCCCATCGCACTGCCATTACCATTACTATTACCACTGCTACTTTCGCCGCTGTGAAATGTTAGGAAATATTAAGGTCCAAACATTCTCTGTACACCATCTTGGACATCGTAATGTTCCATATAATTTTCACCTTGTTTTAATATGAATTAGAAATCTTGCCTAAGAGGTGGCCCCATATTGACTTGATCACTCATCCGGAGAGCATCCTAGATACCCTCGAGTAGGCAAAAAAGTATATATGGTAATCTAGACTTAAAATACTCTCCAGACTGGTATTGTCCCTGAAGGCCCGGGAGGCGTGGAGTAAATAGAATTACATGCAAAAGGGGAAGTTAAACCAAGGCACAGAGAAAGATGGGGAGAGAAAGAATTGATGATCATGAATTGGACTTTCACTAGCCATTGGATATTAAATAATTTCATATAAAAATTAAAATTAAATAAGTAATAGTTAAAAAAACTAAAACTACACACTTTATTAGAAAACGAACTAAAAAATAAAAAATAATTTTAATTTCCAACACGGTTGTGATAAAATTAAAGTGGTCAACAAAAACATCATCTCCAATAAATTTAGAATAAAACTAGAGTCATTTACGAAAAAAATAATTTTACCATCAAAAGCGTGTGGTGCTCTATATCAATTAAAATATTTGATAATAAACAGATATTGGTAAAAGTAAAGTCTCTAAGAAGAAAACGTAAAAACCATAAAAAGCACCCCACGCCTTTGATGGTAAAATTATTTTTTTGTAGATAACTCTAGTTTTATTCTAGATGTGTTGGAGATTATTTTTTGTTGACCACTTTAATTTTATCCCAAGCGTTAGAAATTAAAATTATTTTTCATTTTTAGTTCGGTTTACTAATAAAGCGTGTTTTTTAGTTTTTTAAAAACTATTATTTACTTTTTATCTTTTAGTTTGGTTTTCTAATATAGCGTGTTGTTTTAGATTTTTTAAACTATTATTTATTTTTTTAATTTTTAGTTTAATTGATTGTCATAAACCGGAATCCCATGAAAATTTAATTGCTTAATACTCTTCTAAAAAAATCCACCGGGCCGGATTTGAACCAGCGACCTATAGATTACTGAAATTATATACCACTACAGTTCACCGCTCTACCAACTGATCTCTTACAACGATTGACTAAAAAGTCGATAAGTCCGCAACCTATTATACCTATTATACTGGCCAGGATTTTAGAAAAAAACTCCTGGTGCGACAGGCCTACAAGGCCCTTAGCCTACCAGCCGGCTGCTGGCCTCACATCCACATGTGTCAATCACTGAGGTAGATGATAATCAGCCAGTGTAGGGGTGACATGTGGTCAGCATGTCGAGTCCCCCAGCCGTTATAGCTGGTTTTCTCAACCTGGAGCCGTTACTTATCGTAGCTATCCAAATGCATCACGATGCTGGGTGGGCACCGGTCCCATACTGGCCGAAATACCATCAGAAAATTTATTCCCCATGAGACTCGAACCAGCGCAAGTTCCGTAGCTCTGCGCCAAGGCTTCCTGCCTTAACCACACGGCTACGGCGCGGGACGTTTTAGAAAAAAATTAAAATATTGTATTGTCATTGGTCCTTTACAAGTATACAAAGTTTGAAGTCGATCCAATGTTCTCAAGTGGGTGGAAATCATGTTCAAAGACTCTGTTACATAGATACAGGTCAAGCTAATATAAAGCGTGTAAAATGTAATTAGTGAACTTCTAGAAAGTCCATTGCTGCAGCTTAGGGTTCGTTATTCGTTCATACACAGTAGCTGATATGCGAGTGTGTGTCACAGTGCGATGTCTTACAGCTATTCACTTTGGACACTGCTTAGGATATGATAATCTAATGAGTGATAGTTTAGTATGACATAGTTCTCAATCAAAGTAACATTTTTCTTAACCGAATTTCGTTACTCTTCTTATCAACTACTCGTTTTTGTCCCCCATATTCTTACGCATCGGTATTTTTGCGATCAAAAAATCAAAATAGGCCTACTCTGGATTATTCTGGCAATGAAATGAAAATTAATCATCATCATCATCATAGTACATTCACGAATTTAGGCCATTTGTTGACCTGTTTCGGCCTCAAGAGAAACACCATCCAGAAGTCTTTTGAGTGGACGTCCTGGTCTTCTTCTTCCTGCAGGTTGATATCTTAACATTAGTTTGGGTATTCTGTGATCTTCCATTCGATGAACATGTTGTATCCATCTTGACTTATAATCAGAAATTTTGTTTTCTAAAGATTCCATGTGTAATTCTTCTAAGATGTCTTCATTTTTTTTGTGATCTAGTAGTGTGTATCCTGCAGTCCTCCGAAGATATCTCATTTCAGCAGATCTAAGTCTCTGTATATCCTTCTGTCTCAACGTCCATACTTCGCTACCATACAAAAGAGTTGGAAGAGCCAGTGTTTTATACACTTTCAGTCTTGAATGCTTTTGGACTAACTGTGGCTTGAAGATAGAATTTATTAACCCTAAAATTCTTAAAAATTTAGATATTTTTGCATTTACATCCTTTTCTTCTTCATATGAGATATTGCATCCTAGATATGTAAAATTATTCACCTGCTCCAAAATTTTATTGTCCAGTACAATTTTACTTCTGACAGGATCTACACCTTGAAATGCCATAATTTTTGTTTTTTCTGTAGATATCTTTAATCCATATTCTTCTGTAATTTTGTTAAGTTCATACAGACCTTTCTGTAGATTATCTTCGGAATTTGCTATTATTATTTGGTCATCTGCAAACAATAGGGTGTTTAATTTTCTATTTTCTGATATTCTTATTCCAAATTTATATGTTTTGTTCCAGCAACATATTACTTCATTGATATAAATTGCAAATAGTGTTGGGGATAGAGGGCAGCCTTGTCTCACACCACGATTTATAATTCCTTCTTCAGAAAATCTGTTATTTAATTTAATCTTTATGGTGTTGTCTTTGTAAATATTTTGTATGTTCTGCCGATTAATCATAAAAATTAAATGTTGTAAAGTAGTGCTAAAGAAGGATAGCCAAGAAGAGAAAATGTAAAATAGTTAGTTGTTGAGTTGCAGACGATTTTTTTTAGAATAGTTAATTTCCAACTACAAGTATCACGTCTGGCATCCACTAATTGAAATGTTTACTGTGCGGTCCGTCACACATCCTGTTCAATTAGTATTCACTTTGGACAGTGTTATTTATGTTATTTACACGTGAAAAAATATCGTTTCAAGTACGATATGCGCCATACCACAAGCGTATTAAGTAGGATGAAGCGTTTTCTTATAATTATTGTCAGTATTAAATGGTTTAATGTTTAGAATCTGAAATGTTACTACAGTCCCTCGAGATTTCCAACTTACAAGAGTCTAGCCAGAATGCTAAACAAAGAACTTTTCCCGATAATCGATACATTTACGTATGTGGTAGATACTGTTTTCGTTTATTTAAGTCACTATGATTTCTGAATTCATTAGCGTCAGAATCCAAAGCTGGGAGTGAAAAGGGTTTAGGTTATCGTAAATATGAGAAACACTTATTTCTGCTGAAGTGGAAGAAAACTATTACAGTATTAATGTTATCGGATAAAATAAGTTATTATTATTATTATTATTATTATTATTATTATTATTATTATTATTATTATTATTATTATCATTTCTTGAGGAGAACAGCAAGATGTTCAAAATTAGAAAAAATAAGAAATACTGTCATACGAGAAAAAAAATGAATATTATATATTCGATAGATTATATAAGATAGAAGCAATTAAATTGGTATGGCATGTACGACGAATGCAAGAAGAAAGATTACTGAGGAAAACATTGGAATGGTGTCCACCTGGAAGAAGAAGATGCAAGAAATAAGAACTGGAATGAGAATAAGACCATTGGAGGATATGGAGTGGATGGATAGAGACGAGTGGAGAAGGAAAATAAAACTTTAGGCACAGAATGATGTGTAAACATTAAAAATGTATATATAAAAAAATTATAATAATAATAATAATAATAATAATAATAATTATTATTATTATCATTTAATGCGCTCCTTGTGTCA
Source organism: Diploptera punctata (assembly GCA_030220185.1). Classification (NCBI taxonomy): domain Eukaryota; kingdom Metazoa; phylum Arthropoda; class Insecta; order Blattodea; family Blaberidae; genus Diploptera; species Diploptera punctata. Next base: position 427,816 of record JASPKZ010003831.1, on the reverse strand, counting down.
AATCAAAAAAAGTAATTAAATATTGTTATACAATATGTGTCCACAGCTGTGGTCTCGAGGTAGCGTGCTGCCTTGTCACGCAGCGGGCCCAGGTTCGATTCCCGATCGGGGCAGGCTCCTGGGTGAGGTTTTTTCGGGGTTTTTCTCACCTGTAAGACAACGGCCCCAACGGTCCCCCGAAAATCATCCGGCCATCGTTATCATCCTTATCATTATCATCCTTCATCGGTGTGGAAAGCAACCACACCTATAATTCCCTAGTAAAGCTGCAAAGCATAGCATGGAAATGCTATTATTGCAGTGAAAGTCCTGCCCTCGGGCAGAATTACTATCAACACTTTTAAAATTCAGAATTACTGTGGATGAATGGATACAATATGAAATCTTGAAAAGTATCAAACTCGTGTATACGAGCATCTTTCGGTTTCGTATTTTATGACGTTGAGTATCGACGAGTAAGAGTATCGAAAGTGTCGAGAACCTATCTAGTATGTGATATGTGACTGCATGTGCCTGCGTTCTCGCGCTGGGATGGGTCTCAGTGGTCTAGAAATCACCGTCCTCTCTCTGGTTCCGAGGATTCCGGATCGAAACCCAACTGGGGTTTTTGGGTGTAAAAATTCATTGAAAGAAAGTTAACATCCAATACTAGATCGTGTAGTACATTTATGACACGTAAAATGACTGTAGTCAGTCATTTGAGGAAAATTTGTATGGCCCTTTCATTCCCAGATTTGAATTGCGTTGCTAATGACCTGAGTTCTTAGATAATAAATACAATTAATTTATTGCTATTACTACTATCATCCTTGGTGGTGTACAGGTTAAATGCCTCGCCATGGTTCCGAGGATTCAAACCCGACAGGAGTCGATCGATTTTTTGGGATAAAAAAATTCAAGGGTAAAGTCCTCCGGGACGAACATTCAGTAGTGATTCCCGACTTTGAACATTTTCAGATCGTAAAAGAACTTCAACTCTAAATTAGAGCCTCTGAAGAAAATTTATTCGGCCTATCCCATCCAAGCAATATCTTAATTGTCTACTAGACGACTGTCTGTAGTGAAGAGGTAACCACTCGCCACTCGCTGACATCTCTCTGTAACTGAATTAATTTAGATGAGTTCCTCTCACAAAAAAGCACCCTTTTCCCACATCGTAATGTATGGGTTAAGGCACCACTATTATCATTATCGCCACTTACTGCTACTGCATGTAAAGTGAATATATTTTCTAATATATTCATAGGAGGAATAAAGTTTGAATAATTTATTATTATCCGCAGACCTATAATTTATGCATTTATAGTTTAATCATAGTTTCCTAGGGGAAAAAACTGCATTTTGAACATAATTTTAAAAGTGAATATCCATCCATCCATAATAATTCTGTCCGAGGGCAGGTCTTTCACTGCAACCATAGCATTTTCATGCTATGCTTTGCAGTTTTACTAGGGAATTATAGGTGTGGTAGCTTCCCGTTGCATTTAGAAGAAAAAATAATGGAACATATATTTAACAACAAAGTAAAATGATCAATACATAGCTAAAACAAAATTACTTCAAATTCAATAATGAATACTTTACTCAAAATGACGGTATACCTAAGGGCAGTCCTATCTCTGGGATTCTGTTATTAAAAAAAATTAGAAGAAAAAGATTTTGAAAAATTTAAAGAAACATTCAACATAAAACTAATAAGATATGTAGATGATATTATAAAGATTTATGACAACGAAAATTCAATAGAGAAAGATATTTTAATATAACTAAATAGGATGCATGAAAAAATAAAATTGACATCGGAAACGGAAAATAATTCAATAAATTATCTAGATCTTACCCTAAAAAAAAATTAATTAGCAGTAGTTTGGGCATCAGCATATATAGAAAACCTACAAGCAACACAATCGCTATCTACAAAATATCCAGACATCCTCCATAACAAACCATTAGCACCTTTATCATAAGTAATGCCACGAGTGATTTCCAAATTATCTAGAGAATTTGGAAATCAAGAGTGGCATTTGTTAGAACTATTTAACGAATAAAATTAAGCTGTTTACTCACAAATCATTATTTAACTATAATTATTTAAAAATATTTATATACCCAGTTAATGTAAACGGCGATGTTTGAAAACAAATGAGAAACGATTGGTACGCTTCATTTGCTTCTTTTGTTCATCACTGCAACCAGATCATATTATGTATTGCCAAAGGATCGCAATATTGTAAGAATGCACCCTAGTGGAGAAATTTATAACCAACATTTTGGGTATTAATTAATTTGATATCCTATGATATAAATATGCCAATTATATTTTTCTGCAACGTCATTTCCTGGAAAATAATTCGTTTAAGAAAGTGCAAACAGTGTTTCCTTTTTTTTTGTGGTATAATCAATTGTTACAAATGCTTTTATATTATCTATCGCATGCGCTTTCTGCTGACATTCATGCACTATATATACAATCTGGTGGCCGTATTTCTTGGTGGGTCAGTCACTGCAAAATAATGCTATGGCCTATTCAGAATGTTAAAAAGGAGGTGCTTTCTTTATTATGATAAACTTTAGTTGGTAAATTTTAGGCGAAACACGACTGTGATTGGTTGTAAATAAAAAATCATTGAAATGTGAATGGTCATTGACTGCCATTTGGGCATGAGTTAAATAGTCAGATTAATCAACAGATTGATGAAGTAACCACTTAGCCAAGAAACTTATAATAAGGAATTAAGTTACTGTATATAAAACTTCTGGCTTATAGAATGTGTATAATAAAGAAATGATTAATAAATTATGAAACAAAAGAAATAAGAACTAACAAACAAACAGAATTAGTAGGGAAATTGATAAAAGTGGTAAGTGGGTATCATTAACATATACAGGCATAGAAACACAAAAATAACTGCACTTAAACTAGCATGATTTTTTCAGTCCTATAAAACAACAGTGCGCATGCGCCAGAGTTTATACAGCCAGCGATGAACCACATATCGATTATCATCCTCAATTACTATCCGTGGCTATGAAATTTAAATGACCAATATTTGCAATAAATCCCCAAATCTATGTTAAAAATATATTAATAATATTAAAATTACCAAACGTTTGTTAAAAATGGGTGTACACTTACCTATCACTCCCTAATGCTGATCCAACCAGCGACAACCCAAAACAGCGATAGAAAAATCATAGACTAAGTAATATATTCTGTGGAGAAAATAGCAGTTAGCATCACAATATTGTCTAACAGTGTCATAATATTGTGATTTGCATATTTAAATAAATACTTCAAAATTGTCTAATAATGTTATAAAGTTTAAAATATTAAATAATGTTAGTAAATACAGAAGAAGAGCTATAGTTTACAACAATATAACTGAAAAATCAAGCGCTAGTAGAAGTGCAGTTTAGCCAAATTAGCAAATATCTTCAAAGACATGATAAAAACAAAAGTTGCATACAGAACAAACAACAAACTAAGTAATATAATTTCAAATAAAACCTAGGAAACGAACATATATAAAAATAAAGGAGTTTGTAGCAGCAAAATAACAGTTGGAGTATACATCACCGTACGCAACAACAAGTAGCGGAAACTGAACCTGCAGAAGATGGAAGATAACTTCCGAAAGCGCTCCAGTTAATTTTATATACAATATTTTAACAAAGTTGAGGACGACGGCACCTACCAACAGGTACAATTTAATTTTAACTTTCATCATTTTAGAGGTTTCTTGAACAATGAGGGTAAATCAAGATTTTCAAAACACATAGTAGAAGCAGGACATAAATGTAACACAATAGGCAATGTATTATCGATCTTGCATAGAGAAAACGATACATCGAAAATCAACTTTCTCGAAGAGTTAAAAATTATCATGGAAACCGCAAACAAACACCCGTTAAATTAGAACATATCCAGTAATGTGAACCCTCTGAAGAAAATAATTACCAGCAACAATCAGTACCAAACTGATAGCAGAAGATATTTCCTGAAAAACAACACTACAGAAAAACTGCACTTAAACTAGCGTGAAATATTTTCAAAGTCCAATAGAATAACAGAGTTTATAGAGCCAGCGATAACCCACAATCGAACCACATATCGATTATCATCCTCGATTACTATCCGTCGCTATGAAATTTAAATTACCAATATTTACAATAAATCCCTAAATCATTGTTAAAAGTATGTATTAATAATATTAAAATTACCAAACGTTTATTAAAAATGGGCGTACACTTACTTATCACTCCCTAACGCTGATCCAACCAGCGATAACCCTAAACAGCGATAGAAAAATCATAAACTAAATAATATACTCTGTGGAGAAAATAGCAGTTAGCATCACAATATTGTCTAACAGTGTCATATATTGTGATCTGAATATTTAAATAAATACTTCAAAATTGTCTAATAATGTTATAAAAATTGTTTGAAAAAGTTTAAAGTATTAAATAATGTTAGTAAATACAGAAGAAAAGCTATAGTTTACAACAATGTAACTGAAAAATCGAGCGCTAGTAGAAGTGCAGTTGAGCCCAACACGGCTAATTATTTACGACTATTGAGATCTCAGGTACTACTTTATATTTATTTTGTATTGTATTGTAAGCCTATGTTTTTCCCTTTACAGAGATTTAGGCGCTCTCCCCCTAGAGGGAAGAATTTTAACCATACTAATTTAGTTACACTTGTTTTCGTATAGATGTCATTTTGAGTGGTACGTGGTCAGCGTTCCGCCTCATACTGACATCTAGGAAACCAAGGTAGTACTAGGACGGGATAAATCGGTAAATTTTGCTTAGAGGCCTTTTCATTCAGGCTTAAGGATTTTTTTACGAGCCTGAAAATCTTCAGACTCGGGACCCACGGCTTAAAGTCCCTCCCGGAGGACTTGATCCTTGGATTTTTCCGTCCTAAAAAAATCCATCGACCCCGGCCGGGTTTGAACCCGCGAGACCAGAGGCAAGGAGCATAACTACTAGTCCACCGCGGCCGCCGCTTTATATTTCTTAAAATTTTAATATAGCGACCTCAGCGGAGTTTCGTAATGTATTTTAAAAGTCTGAGAACCTTTATTTCCAGAAATTTTGAAGCATATCCATAAAATAGATTCTGAAAAAGGTACAACTTACAAACAATAGTTCAGTCTTAGATATAAAAGGCATTTATGCTCTCATTATTATTGTAGAATTATGTTTATATTTTATATGAATTTCCTCAAGGCAAGTCTTCATCTTCTCCAATTATCGCGTTTAAGCCAATCTCTTTCCGATTTCCTCTCTTTCTTGATTTTCTCTCTCATCTTTAGACATTATCCCTGACGATGTCGGTGTACTAGTTGTTAACATGCTCACCTCGGACCACTGGGTCAATGGATTTTTCAGGGTATAGGAATTCTGAGTATTGCTTTCTTCGGAAGGAAAGTAAAACCACATGTCCGACATTGTGGTTTTGCGAATATTCTATTTCCATTTTATCTTTAGTCTTCCTTTTTTATATTTCCCCTCTGGGTTGCAATCAATGTTCATTGTGATTTGTTTACTTTTATTCTTACTTGTCCATAACTTTGAAAAATAAAGCCAGGAAAGACTCTATAATGAAATTATACAAGACAATGGCAGTGCCTATTATTACTTATGGATCCGAAACATGGACAGTGACAACACAACAATTTGCCAGAATACAAGCTGCTGAAATGAGATTCATCAGACCAATAGCAGGATATCAATGAACAGACAAAAACATAACACAGAAATAAAACAACAAGTAGAGGAATTAAATACAACAATAGAGAAATACAGAACAAACTGGAAAGAACACTTGGCAAGGATAACTGAGAATAGAATACCAAAAGCAGCATACAACTCGTATTCACCACAAGGTAGAAGAAGTCTGGGAAGACCAAGGAAAAGATGGAAAGAGCAGCAATTTGGAGCCGGAACAGGCTAGTAAATAAGCCTAAACCGTGAAGAAGAAGACTTGTACATAACTATCCAAGTTGTTAATTTTTTTTATTTTTAAAAATATTTTCCTTTTACTTTATTTTCTCCTCTGATGTCGTTATTTCTTACTCCGACATTTTTTGAAATAGTAATTGTTCTCCAGATAGATAGCTAGTATTTTTTCCTTTAACTTCCTACATAAAAATAGATTAGTGTAGTCTTCTACACTTCACGGGCTAGGCAAATTGCCTGTTCCGCCTCACAGTTGGTTCTGTCCCTCTTTTCACTGGCCTTCCTACATTCCTTGAACCTCTTGGCTTGTAGTTAAATGCTGCTTGATACATTCATTCTTTCTACATGTCTAAACCATTTATCTCTATATTCTTTGATTTTATCATTCAATGTATATATATTTAACTCTGTTCTTATATCTTCATTCTTTATCCGATCAATTCTTGTGCAGCCTTTTGTTCGTCTAAGAAGTTCATTTATACGCTTTGTATTCTACTTTGAGCTCAACTGCACTTCTACTAGCGCTTGATTTTTCAGTTATATTGTTGTAAACTATAGCTCTTCTTCTGTATTTACTAATATTGTTTAATATTTTAAATATTTTCAAACTAATTTTTATAAATTAGACAATTTTGAAGTATTTATTTAAATATGCAATTCACAATATTATGACACTGTTTGAAAATGTTGTGATGCTAACTGCTGTTTTCTCCACAGAGTATATTACTTAGTCTATGATTTTTCTATCGCTGTTTTGGGTTATCGCTGGTTGGATCAGCGTTAGGGAGTGATAAGTAAGTGTACACCCATTTTTAATACACGTTTGGTAATTTTAATATTATTGGTATATTTTTAACATAGATTTGGGGATTTATTGCAAATATTGGTCATTTAAATTTGATAGCGACCGATGATAATCGATATGTGGTTCGATTGTGAGTTATCGCTGGCTCTATAAACTCTGGCGCATGCGCATTGTTGTTCTATAGGATTTTGAAAATATTTCACGCTAGTTTAAGTTCAGTTTTTCCCTACTTTGTATTTTTGTTCATTACCCAGGTTTCACTCCCATAAAGTAATGCAGGAACTGCCAATGTTTTATAAATACTTCAATCTAGTATCCCTTCTTGTTTTGTTTTTTTAATGTTGTATTTATAGTTCTACATATCAGTTAAAATCTTGACAGTTTCATATTTACGTCTCTTTCAGTTTGTGTTTATAGTAAAATTACAACCCAAATAATTGAAATATGTTACTTGTTCCATATTAGCATAATCTTTATTATAATTATCTAATCCTCGAATACATATTTGAATACAATGAAATGATGCGATTTATAAAACTTTATGCGCTCTTTTCTTCGAAATAGAAGCTTCACACATCAACTTCCTGTATGGCATTTCTTATTTCCCGAGAAATGCGACCGCAACAACTGTCTGGCTTTAGACGTTAATTTTCTTAGTTACGTAACGTATTAGGATGCTTAGTTCTTAGAAAACTTCGAAGGAAACTTCCCTAGACAGACTGCAAGCCTTTTATCACGTCCTTTGTCTAGCTAACTACAATGCTACATAGCTGCATAGTGCAAACATTTTCAGGAAAATGTTTATTTTTTATCCAGACGGTGAACTTAACGCGAGTCACCTTCTCTTTTACTGCATCAAGATAAAAAATGATTATTAAATTCGAATATGACATAATAATTATAATATTTTTTTTTAATGTAGTGTTAAAATTTAATTATTTGTCATTAACATAACAATTAAGATTAATCCAGTTACTAGAGCAGGGGCAGTGTTGGAGATGGAATCTATGAATTTCTTCTTTCTTGTTAAAAACATTGTTAAAAATGGTGGAGGCACTTCTACTAGCGCTTGATTTTTCAGTTATATCGTTGTAAACTATAGCTCTTCTTCTGTATTTAATAACATTATATAATGTTTTACATTTTTTCAAACAATTTTGATAACATTATTAAACACTTTTGAAATACTTATTTAAATATGCAATAAATATTATGACACTGTTAGACAATTTTGTGATGATAACTGCTATTTTCTCCACAGAGTATATTACATGGTCTATGATATTTCCATCGCTGTTTTGGGTTATCACTGGTTGGATCAGCGTTAGGGAGTGATAGGCAAGTGTATACCCATTTTTAATAAACGTTTGGTAATTTTCATATTATTAATATATTTAACATAGATTTGGGGATTTATTTGCAAATATTGGTAATTTAAATTTCATAGCGACCGATAATAATCGAGGATGATAATCGATATGTGGTTCGATTGTGGGTTTTCGCTGGCTCTATAAATTCTGTCGCATACGCACTATTGTTCTATATCTATAAACTCTGTCGCATGCGCACTGTTGTTCTATAGGACTTTGAAAATATTTCACGCTAGCTAAGTGGACTTTGAAAATATTTCACGCTAGTTTAAGTGGACTTTGAAAAAAAATCACGCTAGTTTAAGTGGACTTTGAAAAAAAATCACGCTAGTTTAAGTGGACTTTGAAAAATTTCACGCTAGTTTAAGTGGACTTTGAAAAAAATTCTCGCTAGTTTAAGTGGACTTTGAAAAAAATTCACGCTAGTTTAAGTGGACTTTGAAAAAAATTCACGCTAGTTTAAGTGGACTTTGAAAAAAATTCACGCTAGTTTAAGTGGACTTTGAAAAAAATTCAAAGTTTTTCCGAGGAGTTTTACAAGAAGATTAAGAACTCCTCATAAACGGAAACGAACAACTTTCACTCTTCTCGGGGCTTATGGGATGTTGCTTGATTTCATAATGTTAATGTTAGTTGTTAACTCAAACGGGGATGGCACAGCGACCTGAAATATTTAATGCGCTATCCCAGTATTATGGAGATAAGTATACGGTGTTATGTAACTTGTAGGTACATCACGCCAGGTTCTTCTCCCATTACCTATACCGCCATTTTTAGACTGGGGCCATTATGTATCAATAATCGGCATGTAGATAATTCATAATTCTTTTTGTATGTATACTCTAATTCTGGTGAAGTGAAAGAGAAGACCCAGCGGTATTAACTCCATCAGGTAAAATAAATAAATAAATATGGCTGTGAGTGGGAGAAGGGGGGGTACAACCTTCCCGATGGCCCCTTCTGTCCTTTTTATTTTTCAGACTCGGAATCATGAGGTATCACTCTGCTGGATCTCTGCAATACCTGTGGATTGTCAACCAAACCAAGTTTTCCTAATATGAGTAGTGATGTGAAATGGATGAGAAATCAAATGACATGAAATAGAGGGAAGGGGAATGGAGAATGTTGGTGGAATGAAATTCGGGAAACGGGAGAACCCCGAGAAAAACCAAAAATACCGGTATGGCCCACCACCAATATCCCTCTTGAACCGTCAGGTTCAAACTTGGGATTCCAGTAGGGGCAACCGCGCACGCTAACCACGAGTGTACCGAGGCGGCGATATTAATATCCATCCATAGTAATTCTGCCCGAGGACAGGTCCTTCATTGCAATCGTAGCATTTTCATGCTATGCTTTGCAGCTTTAGTAGGGAATTATAGGTGTGATAGCTTCCCGTTGCATTCCACAATTTTAGCATTTTATTCTGAATGAAAATTTGATCAAACTGACAGCAATAAGAGCAATAGCTTTAAAATTGTTAATAATAATTATAATCAATACTAATACTTAAAATAAAATAAGAATTATGAATGTTACAATAGGTACTCATTATTTAAGTAGTAAGAAGTAAAAGTAAAATGAAGAAATATAGTAGGCTACTAATTTGTCGATTAGGTATAATCTTTTAGCCTCAAATGCTGGTCATGTTAATACTGTTTAATAAAAATATAAGGAATAAATTACTAATTGCTAAAATAATACTATTAGTTAGCTGAATAGGCTTGCATGTTATTTTTTTTATTTGAAATATGCTACAATTTGACAGTCTGTAGCAAGCGAAACTGTAAAGATAGTAATTTGTACTGACATGTGGATAGATTAAAGCTCAGGTAGTCTACCAGTATTAATATTATTAACATCTGAAGAACCGCCCAGAAAAAAAGTTGTAAACTGACTTTTTTCAAAATACATTTGTGCATGCAAGAACGTCCCACGTGCCATAAAAATATGCTTCTATGTTATTCAAAACTTGGGAATTAAAAAAAGGTTACTATTTTGTTCTGGATGGCTATGTTTTATTTTAACTTGCTGGTGTTAATGAAATATATAGACCTCTCTGGTGTTAATGAAATATAGACCTCTCTTCGCCCAATATATGGGTCATTCCACTCTAAAAAAATCTCCTATTTTACCTACACTTTCTCATATCTTAAGCTTTAAAATCCAAAATATATTTTCTTATCTGTTGTGAATTATATAAATTACATAACGGTTGTTTTGATATTCTGTTGACATTGTTTCCATTACTTCTTCATAATTTTTGTAATATGCAGCAAAGAAAATAAATTTTCGATTTGTGAATATGGGTGCTCTTTTATCTGGGATTGGGGGCACGCCGTAGCGTAGTGGTTAAGGCACTGAGCTACAAGCCGGAGGGTCGAGGGTTCAAGTCCCGTTGGGGTCAGGATTTTTAAACTGACCCAAACCCTCTGGCGGCACTATGGCCCTGGTGTCGACTCAGCCTCTAACGGAAATGAGTACCAGACGCTTGTTCTGGGGGTAAAGGCGGCCGTCACGCAGGGCTGACAACCCGGCTGACATAAAGTGCCGATTGTCTAGAAAATGTGGGAGCCTTAATCTCCTACTACCCCAAGGGCCTCCGGGCCTGTTGTGGGATCACTTTTTTTTTATCTGGGATTTTTAAATTTCGGTATAATTTTAAATCCGCCATTTGTAAGGTATACGAGTTTAAAAGTTAAATTTTGACTTTCGTTACAATGTAATTCATATATTAAAATAAAATACTTTACAATTTTAGATAACATTTCAGTTAGAAATTGATAACCCATCATAATAGGAATAATAATTATCAATAAAATGAACAACACAAAATGAATACTCTTACATTAAATGAAATATACACCTAAAAAGTTTCCGTCACGCAGGAACTGCGTAAATTAAGGTAAATCCTCAGCAAGTCGAATTTATTGTCCGATTTGCTCATTTATGGGATATACCCTTTCTTCTGTTAATTAAATCGTAGGCCTGTGTGTTCAGTTACGTTCCGAGAAAACAAACATTCCCAATTGCTGCATTGATTCGAAATTCGTTAAGAACTAAAATAAATTCTCTAATATGGGACATTCCATACGTTTTTGTCAAAAATTTTGTGAAAATTAAACTCGCATGTTTAAACGTTTATATTTTTTCTAGTGAAACTTTATGATTTACGAATCTCTTAACCGAATTTCAGGCGTTTGTTTGACGTAATTAAAGAGTAATACAGCTGTCAATTTATCCTAATATTTTAAAAAGTCTCTTTTTTAAATAAAGTTCTGGAAGTATAACTACTTCAACTTGAAAACACAGTCATATTATAAATGATGATTTCATGTTCTATAGCTTGAAAATTAGTATATTAATATTTACGTTTTTTTGAAGAGTATAAATACAATTAATATGCAATTGACCTTTCCAACCAAACATTTTATAAAATTAAAAATACCAGGTTATTACCTGATGACCAGTTAATTAATTGTAATTAGTATTAAAGTGGTTAGATAAAAGGAAACTACCAAAAATAATTATTTTCTCTAAAATCTCCTATCTGTAAAGACTGTCCACAATACTCGTACCTTTCGCGTGAGTTAAGATCGCTCGCTCGTACAAACAATGACGGAGCTACTTGGTAATACCCCTTTGTGCACTTTCAAACATTTTTATTGTTATTATCATAATTACATTGCTTTTATCATCATGGTTACTATTATTACACCATCATCGTGCACGCCTCCGATTCCGAGGTTCGCGGGTACAAACTCTATAGGAATCAATGGAATTTTAAGGGCGTAACAATTCTGAATGTAGCTTTATCCAGAAGGAAGGAAATCCGTGAGTCTCGTGTCGTTAATTTATGGTACGTAGAAGAACCTCGCGCTTAAAATAAATTGCTACATAATGACCTGACATGTTAGTGTGCGTCGTTAAATGTAACAATCTTTATTGATATCTCCAGTAGGCGGTTAATTTTCTGCTGTTTTTGGCTAATGTATAGTTTAGTTTAAATTTATAAGCACTTACGAATTCAAGCTTGTAGGCATATTAAAAGTTATTTTCTAGAGACTAGTTTTGTAATGTGTTGTAATATTCTGTACTTATACACTACACCAAGTATTGAATATTGTAAAGAATGTTAAGCTATCGATAAAAATTGATTATTATGGTATTACAAGCGATATTTAAGAGGTATTTTTATTGACTTGACCCTGAATTCATCAGAAATTCATGGACCGACAGATCTGAAATTTATTGAACTACTCTAATGGTGCCGTCCTAGTGGATTGAAACACTTTCCATTGACATAACACCAGTTAGGCTTATTCATAATAAATACAATATAATTATATGTACACTAATAAAATAAAACGCTGAAATATGCAAAACTTGTTAATAAAAAACAATAAAAATGTATTTTAAATTTGAATGTAATACTTAAAATGACAAGGTACTAAACATACGTACCGATTTAAACCAACTGCCTGGTAAGTAATCTGATCTTGAGAATGGTTGACATAGAAGCAGATGTTTAAGAAAGACGTGCTGATTTTGCATTATTATCGTATGGTAGGAAGTGGTATTTATCGCCACACTATGATGGTTGTCCGTTTATATAAAAGCGGTTGCCGCGACAATCCTTGACGATGATTAACATTCACGTAGCGCTAGTCGGAACCTTTGTATTTAATTATATATAACAGCTGCGGAGAAACAAATCGAACCGCTTGACAACCTTCATAGTGAGGCTATAATACTAGTATTAGAACATTCGGTTTTATTTGGAAGTGATATCATATAAGACTATTTCGTCATAGTTTCCAGGGTACAAAACATTACAAAATATCAAAAAAACCCGAATGAAAAGTTATTTTAAGATTGGAATTATTAATTATAAATTATAATAAAAATCTATACCATTTTATTCAATTAATGATGTAAGAGTTTTTATTATAATATTACATTTAAATTGTAATGACCATTTTTGTAACAAAATAAGTAATTTGTTTAACCCGTCAGCGTGGAATGACGTGACGTGTACGCGGGGTGAATTCTTCACCAAATGCGGAAGGACGTGACATGTACGCAATCTGCACGCACTGCTATAAACTGTTATTATTATCTTATTTATTTTTATTTAACTATTTCCCGTTTTATAGAATCATGATATATGAGACTTCGAATGGTTTTTATTAGTGTGTATATTATTGGTTTATGTCATTAAGAAACATTTTAAAACAATCTTTTAGTTTTTATAGTTATTCTTGTCTCTCCTGACACTTTTCTTACCTTTATAACGCCGAAAAAAAAGACATTTTTGTGTTATGGCCCCTTTTTTAAGCTTTAAACTTCAAGAACAATAACCGAATGTTATATTGACCAATAAATGGTCAGTTGACCTTTTTTTTGTTTATTTTTTTTCAAAGGAAGAAAGTCCATGTTTCATTCTGTGTTTAGTTCTTGGTGATCTTGTCTAGCGTATACTAAGGAAATGGCGAAAAGTTTATCGAGTTCCGAGATTGAGAATCTTTTAAATTCTCGTTTTAGTGATTCAGAAGAAAGTCTTTTTGATTCTGATGACGAATCTGAATTAAGTGACGTAGCAGTGGCAGAAACGGAAGTGCAATCCGATTTGGAATGTGATTCAGATGAAAATACTATAGCAGGTCAGGCAGAAGGGGTTGAAATATTTACATGGGAATCCATGTGTAATTATGTCCCAAAACGTGAAACATTCACTAATGTGTTCGGCCCACAAAGTGTTGCAAGAAATGTTAGTAGTGTCGTAGAAGGATTCAAACTTTTCTTCACTCTGGAACTTGTCAGCATGATTGTTACAGAGACTAACCGTTATGCAGAACAGTACATGAAATCTCGGGGTATGCTTTTCTCATTTCGATCCAGAGTGAGAGAATGGACCCCTGTGACACTTGACGAAATGTATGTTACTTTAGCACTATTTATGTTGATGGGAATAGTACAGAAACCTACTTTTCGCTCTTATTTTTCACGAAATTCGACAATAGCCACGCCCATATTTGGTTCTGTTATGTCCTTGGACAGATTTGAATCTATTTGCAAATTTCTTCATTTTAACAACAATGACATAAAATTCACTACCTATGACGGCCCAAAAAAGTTATTTCCGATTTATCCTTTAGTACAGTACCTCAACAATAAATTTCAAACAATGTACATACCAAAACAAAATATTTCAATCGACGAATCCCTTACATTATGGAAAGAGCGTCTATCATTCATTCAATATCTACCGCTAAAATCATCAAAATTCGGAATTAAAACTTTTGAACTCTGTGAATCGACTACTGGCTATTTGTGGTCGTTCATTGTTTATACAGGCAAGGACACAAAATTGGATTCTACTTTGACGTCAGGTGTAGCGAATAAAACTATGGCTATTGTGTTTCAACTTATGGAACCATTGCTAGGAAAAGGGTATACATTGTGGATGGACAACTTTTATAATTCTCCGTCATTGGCAATGAAATTAAAATATTTTAAAACTGACTGTGTTGGGACTCTTCGACTAAATAGGAAACACGTGCCTAAGACAGTAAAGGAGAAAAAATTGAAAAAGGGTGAACTTATTTCACAACATTCAGGTCCAGTTACAGTTATGAAGTGGAGTGACAAAAAGAATGTGACACTGTTATCTACATACCATACTGACGAAACCAAAATTGTGAAAACAAGAAGAGGGCACGATAAGGTGAAACCGGCGATGATATGCGACTACAATTACTTCATGGGAGGCGTGGATTTGAAAGATCAATTACTACAAGGTTACCTGATCGAGAGAAAAAAATGAGTAAATGGTCCATGAAAATGTTTAAAAGACTTTTAAACATATGCATACTAAATGCAAGTATTATATACAAGCAAAATATTGGAAACGAAAAGAAAGATAATTTGAAATTTAGGGTCGATTTAGTTGAAGGTCTCTTAGCTCAACATGGTTCATGTATAGAAAGGAAAGTTCTTGGAAGGCACACGAGCAATAATAATGTACCCAGATTGTTAGAAAGACATTTTTCGGAGAAGATTCCCCAACAGGGAAGAAGTCTAAACCACAAAAGAGGTGTGTTGTTTTGCAGTAAACATGGAAAGAGAAAAGAGTCAACTTACTGGTGTCCCGACTGTCAAGCTGGTTTATGCCTCGAAAATTGCTTTAAAATTTATCACACTAAACTAAATTTCTAAAGCCCCCTTCAGCTCTGAGTTTTTTTTTTCCGGAAGACCCTTCTCTTGTGTAATATTGCATTGTGTTGTTAGGTAGTGTGCCGGTTCTCTGAATCCTTCAAAGAATTTGTTGTGTAATTCACTGTTTTAATTATATATGTGAACTGTGTTGTTTTATTTATTTTTACAACTGTGGAATAAAAACCATTGTTAGTCTACACCTGAAGAGATGTTATGTGAGTATTATAATATTTATAATTTATTAAATGTTATATTAAGTATACACCGAGAGGGAGTCTGAAATAATTTAAATTACGCAGGATCCTTTTAAATGTGTTACTTGAATACTCGCATTGGATGGCCGGATTTAAACCCCAGTCAAAATTCCTCCCGCATCTGGTTATGACGGGCCATTTAAATCTACCCACGTTGAGGGGTTAATAAATCACAGTAAAGGTAACATAACTCTTTTACTTCTCGCCTCAAATATTAAATTCCATAATATAAAATTTACTGCATAAGAATTAAAATATCGCCACTTTTATAAATGAACGGTCCTGTTCCATTAAGCAGAACATATAACAACTGATAGGCACTTTTGATGGAAGTCTGTTAATATTTTTCGTTATGTTTATTTAGTTATTTTTGTTTTGTGTGTAGCATAGAAGGTAGATTAGGGATTATTTATACAACAAGAAACTTATATTTTGTACTTAACTACGTACTTAATTACGAACACAACTAATTAAAAAAAAATATATATATATATATATTATGAGTGCTGTCCCTGTCCTTTTGTATGGGAGTGAATCTTGGATTACCACTACCAAACAAGAAAGTAAAATCCAAGAAGCCGAGATGAAATTTTTAAGAAGAGTAAAAGGCTGCACTAGAATGGACCAGATAAGAAACGAGGATATCCGTGAAGAACTGCAGATCTACTCCATAAAAGAAAAGATATTTAACAACAAGATACAGTGGAAAGAACATGTAGAAAGAATGGAAGAAAGAAGATTACCAAATAAAACCTTCCATTATTTTCCAAGAGGAAGAAGAGATGTCGGACGTCCTCGGAAGAGATGGTCTTAGATCTATTAGTGAAGACGGAACAGGCAACTCTTGCCTAAACCAGGAAGTGAAGAAGAAGAAGAAGAATCCACCGCTGTGGTCTCGAGGTAGCCTGCTGCCTTGTCACGCATCGGGCCCGGGTTCGATCCCCGGTCGGGGCAGTTTTTTGGGTGAGTTTTTATCGGGGTTTTTCCTCACCTGTAAGACAAATGTCAGGAAAACTTTAAGGCTCAAACGGTCCCCCGAAATCACATGGCCATTATTATCATCCTTCACAGGTGTGGAAAGCAACGGGAAGCTACCACACCTACAATTCCCTAGTAAAGCTGCAAGCATAGCGTGAATATGCTATAATTGCAGTGAAGGACCTGCCTTTGGGCAGAATTACTATCGATCGATATATTATGAAACAATATTGTGAAGACAATGTACAAAATTCAACTATACGTTATTTAAATGTATTCAGTCATTTTCTAGAGGTTAGAATTTACAACGTGTGGACAATTCACACTTAAAAGCTATCAATAATGAATTGTTTATATATAAGTAGCGGAAAAGCAATAATTCGTTCATATAAGCACAACAATACAACATTTTCTAATGATTTGAATAATGTTTAAATAAGGTTTAATAAGAGTTGAAAAAGTCGCTGATGAAGCGGGTCAGCTGTTTCAATGAGAAGTACGCGCGAGACCTCGATTGTGAAGTGAACTATCTGTGCTTTGACCCGCCAGCTTTTAACGAAAATAGAATTAACATGTATATTGTCTTAACTATTAATCTAATCGAAAAGGTAATTACTGGAAATTAATCCTTATTACGTGAATAATATTCTGTACTTTTTCGAATTTATTGGATTTTGTGTACTGCAGTAAACCGCCGTACAATTGAAAATTGATACCGAAAATAAAAATATTCTAATTATAAAAATAACACTCTTACAATACATGATAATACCTACATAAATAAGTTTGAATCATATTTTTACTGTTTCAGAACAATTAGCAAATATTTTATTTTATAATATTTACGATAATTTTAGATCGTCCTAACTATGAACCTATAAAAGGCAAACAATTTATATTAATACGTTTATAAATGTATTCACTATATTTAGGGATACATAAAATTAAAAACACAAATTGGAATATTTTTTTTTTGCTGTCTGATTTGATATGAATTATCCCATATATGTATATTTCGATGTTATAATTAAATGTTGGCATTTAGCAATGAAGCCCAAATAAGACATGAAAAAATAAACGCCTGAACCGGAATTTGAACCCGAGGCCTCTAATTCTATACGTTAGAGAACTATTTACTGCAATGCTCACGTCATTCCAGCACAATCATTTTTCTTCCTTATAATTAAGTTTCTCTATCATGAGGGGCAGCGAGACATCGGTCGAACTGCCATTTCGTGGCTTCTATAACAAGTTAGCATATAAAGAGAGTATTTACTTATAGCAGTAATCGCTTCCTTATTTCGACGTTCTAATTAAATTTTGATATTTAGCAATCAAGGCAAATGTGTGATTTTAAAAATAGGCCTATATAGCCTAGAAGTATAATCGTGCCTAAATCCATCATGTTGGTATTGGTCTGATTTTCCGATCCGATTGAGGGTCTTTCCACTTTTCAGCGGTTGCCCTTTTACCAGCCGGCTGCTGGCCCTTCACATCCACATGTGTCAATCACAGAGGTAGATGATCAACAACCAGTGTAGGGGTGACATGTGGTTAGCATGTCGAGTCCCCCAGCCGTTATAGCTGGTTCCTCAACCTGGAGCCGTTACTTATTGTAGCTACCCAATTGCCTCACGATGCCGGGTGGGCACCGGTCCCATACTGGTCGAAATACCATGAGAAAATTTCTTACCCCATGGAGACTCGAACCAGCGCAAGTCCCGTAGCTCTGCGCTAAGGCTTCCTACCTTAACCGCTCGGCTACAATATCGTATGGGGCGTGACTTGAACAATCTTCGCCATTGATTTTTTCAACCATATTTATTTACGGGACAATTTAAATTAAAATGGTCAGAACTAACTGAAATCCCTTCTTAACGTTGCGCAATGAGAAATTGTAACGCTACACCTATGCATTATTTATCATAAAAATATCAATTACAAATTTGTTCCACTTCACGTTTCCGTATGTAGTCCTACAGTTTGAAAATCAGGCGACTACTCGCTTTCATTATAAAATAATAAGCTTTCTTTTTTTTTTCGACGAAACCCTACATTTGGGATCCACAAAATCTGTGGTTTTTTGGTCTGTGTAGTACACCTCAGAATAAACCATTTCTAAAATGTACGCACTTATAAGCCTGTTATATCTACCTTATACAGTAGAACGTGTTCAAAGCGAAATAACATGGAACCATTTTTTTCCACATTAGAGAACATTCCGCATTATAAAAAAGAAAAATGATTAACCAAATGTTAGATTATAGAGCACCATATATGTCTTTTTATGTACCTTGAATTAATTGTAGTTCCGCTGCAATTAGAAAGTGAAGTATAGTATGTACGAGCGACTTCGACGGTAATGCGCAAAAAAAAACAGTCCCGTTTCGTCAGCGTTAAAATTGTCTCTTAGGCGTGTATTCTGAAATTATGCAGTTTCGGTTTCCACTCACAAACTATACTTTCGTCCACATCCTTTGATTTTCCGCAAATTTCATTTTATTCTACATCGTGTCGTCCTTTAAAACTGTACAGAACCAACCTGAAGATGTCTTGAAATCGTTATATCGTAGGGATATAGCAACAGCTAGAGCTTAACTTTGGAACATCGTTCCGGAAATTTGGAGTTTTTATTTTGTTCGACATTTAAATTTAGTCATTATTTCGCGTACTGAGAGTTTATTTTTCTTTATCTTCAGTTTCTTTCACTTTTTCGTTTAATTAAATTATACATACGATTTAGCCATCTTTATTCCGTGAATTCAAAACGCTAACTGTGAAAGATACGTACACAACCAGTCTCAGATCTTAAACTAATTTAAGATTTTACAGTGCACTGATTATTTGTAGGACATGTCACACGCCAAATATTTTCTTAAACGAACATGTATATCGCAAAAGGGGTGTGCACTGAGGCCGAAAGAAAATTCCAGATACAGGTAGAAACTGTACTTCATCTCCAGCGGCTAGAACCATCGCTTATTGTTAATTCGCGTAACGGGAATTCAATGAAGTGAAAACTAACTTATTTCTGTCTCTATCTTCCCGCCTTATGAACATTTGTTTTCATGAATTATGTAGAAATATCCTTCCGTTTCAGCGTTGGACAGATTCCGTTTTATACAAAATAAATACACGTAAAATTACTATTATTTTGCCGGGAACAATAAATTTGTTCACATTAAACAGATTTCCGCATTATTCACGTTCAGGATTAAACAAGTTTACTTATTAGAATATCGATTAATCATAGTATTAATACTGATGCTAATTCTATTTCATTAACATAGTTTAACCCATCACCTTTTAGGTACTTTTAGCTGCCACACACCTTACAATGGTAACATACGTCCTGTTGGGAGAGAGACTTCAACTACATGGGTCTCACACACACACACACACTTTTTTTTATCACGCAAGGGCATAGAGGGCCTTTTCGAATGTGGGATCCGCTCAGTTTCAGGGTCTCCTCTGCAAAAATACAGCATCAAGACGAAACATAAAATTTACACACACATTCATGCTAACCATGGTAATATGATGATGACGGTCACATGATGATCGAGGACCGTTTGGCCTGACATTTGTCTTATAGGTAAAGAAAAGCTTAGAAAAAATCATCCTGGAAACTTACACCGACCGGGGATCGGCCCCGTGCCCTTTCCTTAGGAGGCAGAGACATCCCGAGGCCACAGCGGTGACATGATGGTGGTAAAAGTAATTAATAATTATAATTTTTCGCTTATTAAATACAGTAAAAGCTCCTTATTCGAGGGGAATATGTTCTGCAAATAGACCGCGAATACAGAAACCGTGAATATGGAATGGTAATTTGTATGGGTATATAGGATATATGTTCCAAGGTTCCAAAGAAAATAAAAATTATCAAAATAAAATGTTCTAATGAGAGATTTTGAAAAAAAATTATATCAATTATTACTGCCAGGCTTAGGCAAGGGCTTAAAGAACTTAGTAATTTTTCTTGTTTTGCCGCTTTTAAAAGGCCTTTAAATTCAGATTGACTATTTAACTCATGCCACAAATGCTAGTCATTGACCAATCACGTTTCAATTAATTTTGTTTTACAACCAATGACAGTCGTGTTTCACCTCGCTCTTTATCGATTTCTATTTATCGGCTCCTGCTTTTTAATGTTCTGAACAGGATAGAACATTATTTTTCTCCAACAAATACATTGAATATAGCAAATAATGAACAGATTCCTTGATTTTACTCAGTTGTTTACTAAAAAAATTAATGAATAACCCGTAATGTTGATTATGATGTATATTTGATGTGTTTCATTATTTCTCCTCTAGGGTACATTCTTACAATATTGCGATCTTATTTGGTAATAAATAATATGATCTAGTTGCAGTGAATGAACATAACCTCACATTTCTGATTTGTTTTCAAACATCGCCGTTTACATTAAATACATAAATATTTTAAAATAACTGTAGTTAAACAATGATTTGTAAGTAAACAGCTTAATTTTATTCGTTAAATAGTCCTAACAAATGTCACTCTTGATTTCCAAATTCTGTAGATAAATTCACTCCTCACTTCGTGAGTCGTGAATTTATCGATAATTTGGAAATCACTCGTGGCATTACTTATGTTAAAAAGATGGAGTTTTCTTTAATATGATTAACTTCGGTTGATAAATTCGAGGCGAAACACGACTGTGATTGGTGGTAAATTAAAAAAATCATTGAAATGTGACTGGTCATTGACTCCCATTTCGGGTATGTGTTAAATAGTCCTTCTAATATACCGACTAGATCCGCGAATAAATACATTCTTAATCGCGAATACAGGAACTGTGTCACATTTTTTAACCCGCGAATAAGGAGCTTTACTGTATAGTGGAAAATCCGTCTGGAAATTAAAATCAACATATTGAGAAGTAACACTTGGCAGGATGGTTGTGCTGATTACAATGATCATTAAAATAAGTTGATGACGTAGTGGTCTGTTACGATTACTAACAATCGGTATTTTGGTTTAAATTAGTTCCTTTAATCTCTTTGGCATATGTTAAACATTTATTTGAAAAAGGTTAGAAGACATCCTGCCTTTTTTTCTATAGAGTTTATATTGTTTTACATGTTGATCTATTTATAATAATTTTTTAAATATAATTATATCTTCGTTAACTTCTTTTGTGATTCATGTGGGAGTATCTTACAGACCTTCTCGCGAAACGCATTCCACATTTGAATGATAAAAGGAAATAATTTATTTCTACTGGAATGCTGTTAGTAAGGTATTTGTTATTGATTCTTCAATGTGTTTTTAAATAATGCTAACTTTGTTTTTGTCTCAGAAAGAAAAATATGTGATTCTAATAGTATTTTTTCTCCCGAATTCACATATGATATCAGTTTTTCTCCATCACGCATGGTTTCCGAGAGACAGGCATTTATAATTGAAACATTTTAATATTTTCTACATTCGTAACTACACAATATTGGAACATTCGGACTCACCTAGAAAGTAAGAAATGACGATTTTCTGCTATATTTCACCTGTGGAGCATCTCTCTTGATGTCCAACAGTAATCGGCCAGCATATTAGGATTCAATTAGCCTTGATGTCTCTTTTCCAAAGCTGAAATCTCCTGATGATAGTGTTCCCCGTTTTATTTTACAACGGCCAAATGGACGAAAAAACGTTTATTAAAAAAATAATTATTTAAATCATTAATTGAAATTGAAATAAAAAAAACTGTGGGTGATGGAGAAATTCCGAATACATATTTGAAAGCACGATAAAAAACTGCATTAAGTACAACTATTGGTACTCATAAGACAAAAATCATGGGATCAGTGTAATCTGTGACAAGGAGGAAGTGATTTTCATTTGCTGGCAAATGAAACCATAAAATAAATAATAGTTTTAAAAAATTAAAACAACATGCTTTATTAGAAAATCGAACTAAAAAATGAAAAATAATTTTAATTTCCAACACGTTTGGGATAAAATTAAAGTGGCCAAAAAAAATCATCTCCAACACATATAGAATAAAACTAGAGTTATCAACAAAAAGAAAATAATTTCACCATCAAAAGCGTGGGGTGCTTTTTACATTACGATTTTTACATTTTCTTCTTAGAGACTTTACTTTTACCAATATCTGTTTATTATCAAATATATTAATTGATATAGAGAACCCCACGCTTTTGATGGTAAAATTATTTTCTTTTTGTTGATAACTCTAGTTTTATTCTATATGTGTTGGAGATGATTTTTTTTGTTGACCACTTTAATTTTATCCCAAGCGTGTTGGAAATTAAAATTATTTTTCATTTTTAGTTCGGTTTTCTAATAAAGCGTGTTGTTTTAGTTTTTTAAAACTTTTATTTATTTTTTATTTTTTAGTTTTATTATTTTACAGATTAAGATAAAAATTTGTAAATATCTTTATATTCAATACTATTATAGTATGAGCTAAAAGTAATACTCTTCTAAAAAATCCTCCTCCCGGATTTGAACCAGCGACCTATGGATTACTGAAATTATGTACCACTACAGTTCACCGCTTTACCAACTGAGCTCTTACAACGATTGACTAAAAAGTTAACAAGTCCGCAACCTATTATACCAGTTTTCATTTTTTTTTATTTTCTGATGAATCTGGCCAGGATTTCAGAAACAAAATATGAAATTATTGTATTGTCACGGGGCCTTTACAAGTATACAAAGTTTCAAGTCAATCCAATGTTTCTAAGTGGGTTAAAATCGAGTTCAAAGATTCCATTACATACATACAAAGGCACTTTTTTTGTATTCACTTCTTTTATTTTTTGATGATTCTGGCCAGGAGTTTAGAAACATACATGAAATTATTGTATTCTCACGGGTCCTTTACAAGTATACAAAGTTTCAAATCGATCCAATGATTTTAAGTGGGTGAAAATAGCGTTGAAAGATTCCGTTACATAGATACAAAGCCACTTTTTTATTTTCTGATGATTCTGGCCAGGATTTTAGAAACAAATATGAAATTATTGTATTGTCACGGGTCATTTACAAGTATACAACGTTTCAAGTCGATCCAATGATTTTAAGTGGGTGAAAATCGCGTTGAAAGATTCCGTCACATAGATAGATAGATAGATGGATACAGGTCAAGCTACTACGAAGCGTGTAATATAGCGGTGCGGTGCCTTGAAAAAGTGCAACTTGTTTTTCTAACTAACATATTCAGTTCTTATCAGCATTATATTCTTAGAATTTAGGCATGTGAATATACACAAATCGTAATTTTTTTATAGCAGTGAAGGTTTTTACATCCGGGTGTCAGACATCTTAAACCTGTCTTCCGGTCGTTGTGGCCGTGCTCTCGGAGTTGATAACTTCTGAATGTTCGTCTGCGGCTGATACAGACATTTTCCGGAGTGTGTGTTATTCTGACGTTTATTCCTCTCCTGAATTTCGCAGCCACAGCATCTGAAATTCAACAGGATTAAATATTCCCCTTGTTATTGCCACTCGTATCAGATTAGTTTTTTTAGGAATATTCCACAATAGTGTTTCTCCTTCAACCCAAAGTGATTTGTCACCAGAGGTTCCTGTCTAAAGCATCTTCGTCCCTCAAATCTCTAGCTTCCATCTTCTCTTTACTCCATCCGTCCATTATTCTCTAGGCCTGCCTCTTCCACTTCTTCCATTAGCTTTCCAATTAAGAATCTTCTTTGGTATCCTCTCTTATTCCATTCGTATGAGGCCTTTAAGGTTACCCATCTTTCTATGCCTAAAGATTTATTTTTCTTCTCCACTCGTCTCTATCCATCCAATCCATGTCCTCCAGTCCTCTTGCTCTCATTCCAGTTCTTATTTCCTGCATCCACGAGTTTCGAGGTCTTCCTCTCCTCCTTCTTCCGGGTGGACACCATTCCAATGTTTTCCTGGGTAATCTTTCTTCTTGCATTCGTCATACGTTCCCATACCAATTTAATTGCTTATACCGTATATAATCTACTATTGAATAACCAATCTCCATTTTTTGTCTGATTTTGAACATCTTGCTGCTCTCCTCAAGAAATCCAATTCCATCGACATAAGTTTTTGTTCTGAGTTTTTGTTGAATTTCCAAACTTCAGCTCCATATGTGACAGTATTTGTCACTATTGAATTATATATTTGTAACTTATTTTTCCTGGTTACATGTCTGTTCCATAAGACTCCATTTATCATTGCTGTTATTGCTCTACCTTTATTTATTCTGTTCTTAATATCACTTTCTTGTTTATCCTCTTTATCTAATTTTACTCCCAGATACTCAAATGAGGGAAACTTTGAGGAAGTGGCTGAATTCAAATACCTAGGAACAATAATCATAAATAGGAATGAGATGCACAAAGAATTTAAACATAGGCTCAATTCTAGAAAAGCATTCTATTATGCATTGCAGAGACTCTTGATGTCCCAACTCGTTTCAAAAAACGTTAAACTGAAAATATATAAAACTATTATTCTACCAGTTATATTATATGGATGCGAAACATGGACTCTGACTTTAAGGGAGGAAAGGAGATTACAAGTATTTGAGAATAAAGTACTTAGGAACATTTTTGGGCCAAAGAGAGATGAACAAACAGGTGAATGGAGAAGACTACATGACAATGAACTAAATGGTCTTTATAGGAAGCAGTTATAATAAGAACAGTTAAGTCTCGTAGACTGCGATGGGCAGGACATTTTGCACGTATGGGGAATGAAAGACTTGCATGGAAGCTTCTTGTGGGAAAGCCAGAGGGAAAACGCCCAGTTGGTAGACCAAGACTTAGGTGGGAGAATAACATTTACTATGATTTCTGGGAAGTAGATTATACAGGGAATGATTGGAAAGCATTAGCTCAGGATAGGGATGTATGGAGAGCTTATGTCCGCGCGGCCATGAACCTACGGGTTCGATAGTGCCAGTGAGTAAGTAAGTAAGATACTCAAATTCTTCACATTCTCTAATATACCCTTTTTCATCTTCTTAATATGTTTAATAATAAGATAATAATAAGATTAGTTTATAATTTATTTATAGTAATTGCGAATATATTCCCACATAGTCAGGAAAGTGTTACTTTAAAATAAATGTGGTAAAGTTTTGACGGGTATGAAATTTTATAATTTATTAAAATAGGTTTGGGAAGTGAATTTTCTCGGAATATGCATCAGAGGTTGTCTCATTACTTTTTAATATAAAAGAGTGATCATAAATATTTGCAGCATTTTGAGGTAGCTGGGGTAAAATATAATACTGCAACAGATGAAAAATGCAGAATGTAAATCTGAATGCATCTGACCATAGCACCTTCCTCCACCGAATAAATAATAGAACGTTCGCCGGATTGCACTCGTCTCCCTTATTTTTCCTTTTCTGTCTGCTGCTTGCAGTCCATGAAAAGGGATTTATTACTTCCTTTTTAAATATTTCTGATATAAGAGGAGAGATATTTATTTTCAAATCCTTAAAATAAGACAATCAAGTCTCTCCACACGGTGCATACAAAAGTTTTCACACGTGTGTTTTTTATACTTTAGGTAATATGAGGAAACAATAAGGAAATATACGGTAATATTCTACTCAGATGATGATGATAATAATAATAATAATAATAACAATAATAATGATGACGATAATGATGACGATAATAATAACAATAATAATGACGATAATAATAATAATAATAATAATAATAATAATAATAATAATAATAATAATAATGTTTAATTTATTCTACCGCAAGTCCTTCTATTTCACTCAAGGAATATAAATATACAAAATACAGATTATGATTCATAGAATATACAGATTAATTATATATATTTAGGTACTTTCAATTCAACAATAGCCAGAGAGTTAAACATCGTACCTATATCTTAATACCTCCAAGAATATAGAAACAATTGGCTAGCCCATATTCAGTGCATGGATAGTCACAGAATACCAAAACAAATTCTTCGCTACATTCCTCGAGGCAGAAGATCTGTGGGTGGACCTTTTCGGTGATGGCGGGAGACCGTAACGGGCCACTGGGCCTAATACTTGAAAGGACGATGATGATGATTTAGGTACTTCCCAATGTCTATTATTTTTCTATTAGGAGCATTTTCCTGATGTCGCTTTGAAAAAATAAATTGTTTTACCTCTTGGATCAGGTTCGCCATGGTGTTCGTCGAATACTGGAATACTTTTTAAAACTATGTGAAAATATATATAGTACATATAGCCTTTCTTTTGAATCACCTTAGAAAATAAATTACAAGTTGCAGTAACTAATTTAAAAATTGTTATTAGACAATTTAAAATAAAATTGCCACTACCAAAACTAAATAAACGGACATTCGGGTAAAGTATTTGTACTTTGAATACATTGGAAACGTATCGTCGACTGCGATGGGCAGACCATGTGCATGGGAGCTTCTTGTAGGAAACCCAGAGGGAAAACGCCCAGTTGGTAGACCAAGAATGAGGTGGGAGAATAACATTAACTATGATTTAAGGGAAGTAGATTATACAGGGAATGATTGCAGGGGATTAGCTCAGGATAGGGATGTATGGAGTGCTTATGTCCGCGCGGTCATGAACCTACGGGTTCGATAGTACCAGTAAGTAAATATACATTGGAAACATAATGTTGTTTCCATTGAAGATATAGATTTAAAAATTAAAAATTACAGCAGAATATATGGAATAAACATGAACACTGGTGTAAAATTAAGGAAGACACTAAACAGCGAAAACAAAATTACTTCAATTGTTGAGCCCAAATATGACGATGAAAATTGTGAGATTAAACAGCAGATTAGATTGGAAGCTAAAACAGTGCAACTTTTAAAGACCGTTTTTAGGATTCCTAAGATTAGTAAAAAAAGAAATATACATAATATATTCTAGAATGTGCAAAAATGCAAAATTCCACCAACCGAGTGATTTGTGTGAATGCAAGATATGCGACCAAAAGTGTGAGCGATACCATTACAAACAATGCAGAATATGGACAGGATCACTGAACGAACTCATAAAAGACAAATCATAAACTTATAACTTAATACTCTTTCGAGTGCCTCTTACCAATTTATGTATAATATATTCTAGGAAGACTTCAAACCACAAACATTGTTGAAGAAATATAAGTGCAACAACAGACCTTATTGAAGCACCTCAGGAGTACTGTAGGAAGCATGTTGTTTATAACTCAACAGGACTTAGAAGCAGAGAACAACCAAACAGACTGAAGTACCGCTTCTTATTGTCATCATCATCATCTGAATTCATGGATTAGGTCTGTTGACCCGTTCCGACTTCAGCCCATCTCTTTCTAGGTCTGCCCACATCTCGGGTGCCTTTAGGTTTGTATTTTGTTATTTGTTTTGGATATCTATCTTCATTCATTCTGTCTATGTGTTGTTTCCATTTTTGTCTATATGTATCTATTTTATCAGTTATTGCAAATATTTCAAATTCCTGTCTTATTTATGTGTTCTTGATTCTGTCTTCCTTAGTGCATCCTTTAACAGATCTAAAAAAATTCATTTCTGCCGCCGTTATTCTACTTAGATCTTGTTTTTTATGTATCCAGGCTTCTGATCCATAGATCAGTACCGGTACTGCCAATGTTTTATAAAATTTAAATTGGGTATCTCTTGTTGTTTTATTATTTAGTGATCGTTTTATCATACCACATATTCCCTGGAATTTTGCTATTTTATTAGTTATATCATTATCATAATTAAATGAAATGTCACATCCTAGATAATTGAGATGGTTCACCTGTTCTATGATTTTGTTTCCTATTACTATTTTGGATCTGATTTGATTTTTCAAACTGTTAGGCATCGGTTCAATACTGGTTCAAATTCCATGAGAATAATTATTTCCTCATGGGGGTTTGTACCAACAAAAGTCCGAATCCTTTGTGGCAAAGCATGACGTTTTTGACTACTTGGCTGATGTATCGCAACTAGAACCTTAGTTTTGCATCGCAGGATTTGTATTATCGTCTCATATGATGGTTATCCAGCGGCTCGCTTTGTTTCCCCGCAGCTGTTATATATAATTAAATACAAAGATGTCCCGCGCCGTAGCCGAGCGGTTAAGGTAGGAAGCCTTGGCGCAGAACTACGGGACTTGCGCTGGTTCGAGTCTCCATGGGGGAAGAAATTTTCTCGTGGTATTTCGGCCAGTATGGGACCGGTGCCCACCCAGCATCGTGAGGCAATTGGGTAGCTACAATAAGTAGCGGCTCCAGGTTGAGGAACCAGTTATAACGGCTGGGGGACTCGACATGCTAACCACATGTCACCCCTACACTGGCTGTTGATCATCTACCTCTGTGATTGACACATGTGGATGTGAAGGGCCAGCAGTCGGCTGGTAAAAGGGCAACCACTGAAAAGTGGAAAGACCCTCAATCGGATCGGAAATACAAAGATTCCGACTACCGCTACGTGAATGTTAATCATTTTCAAGCATTGTCGCGGCACCCTCTTTTTATATAAACGGACAACGATCATAGTGAGGCGATAATAATACTTATTTTGCGGTTATCATGCACTTTTATCGGATTCCAAAGGAATGAAGCTCTTGAGTTTGTTCTCATTATTTTTTTTTTGATAAAGTTTACAGATTTTCAATGAAACTAACTAGTAGACACGGAAAATGACCATGATAAAAAATTATAGACACCTATAAGTTTGTGTGTGTCCGTTAACAACTCTAGCGGCCGCATTTTTAAAATCAAAATTACAAATTGATTGTAACTAACTCATTGGCACTATCGAACCTGTAGGTCCATGCTCGCGCAGATATACGCTCCATATATCCCTATCCTGAGCCAATATTTTCTAATCATCCCCTATGTAATTTACCAACCTCCGTCAATCCTTTCTAGACGAACTGCGCGCTACTACATTCATCACATTCTTGTTCTTTTTTATAAACATATCAGAGGTATGGTGATTGAATCTCAAGTTGCCACCAGAGCTCAGTTGAATGCACGAATCAATTATATCACCACATCAAATAGAATTTTGCTATCCTCAATAGTATTGGGGAGTCGTTGCTGCGAAAATATCGATCATACGATTAGGCACAGGACAGACGTTTTGAACTCACATTGTAAGCTACTAGAATATGGTTATCATAAGTAATGCCACGAGTGATTTCCAAATTATCGAAGAGTAGCATTTGTTAGGACTATTTAACGAATAAAATTAAGCTGTTTACTCACAAATCATTATTTAAAATATAGTTATTTTAAAATATTTATGTATTTAATGTAAACGGCGATGTTTGAAAACAAATGAGAAACGATTAGTACGCTTCATCTGCTTCTTTTGTTTATCACTGCAACCAGATCATACTATTTATTGCCAAAGGAACGCAATATTGTATGAATGCTCTCTAGTGGAGAAAAAATGAAACACATCAAATTGTATATTAATTAATTTCTGATGTCCAATGATGTAAATATAATTATATTTTTCTGGAATATTATTACCTGGGAAAAAATACATTTAAGAAAGTGCAAATAGTGGTTTCTTTTTTTGGTGGTATAATCAATTGCTACAAATGTTTTTATACTAACTCCTGCATGCGCTACGTGTTGACAATCATGCACTATATATACAATCTGGTAGCCGTATTTCTTCGAGAGCCGTTCACTGCAAAATAAAGCTATGACCTATTCAGAATGTTAAAAAAGGACGAGCTTTCTTTAATATGGTAAATTTAATGTTGATAAATATTTGGTGAAACACGACTGTGATTGGTTGTTAGACAGAAATCATTGAAACGTGATTGGTCATTGACTCCCATTTGGGGCATGAGTTAAATAGTCAATAAAATTCATTTTGTTTAAAATTGTTTTGATTCAATGTCAGAACCTTATGAGCGAGCATCTAGCCCGCTCCGCAGAACACACAAATGTAGGGTTTTGCGAGTAAACACTTCCAAACAAAAAACAAAAAAAAACTCTTTGTATGAAGAATCGGTCTTAAAGTTTTTTTTATGAAATGGGTTAAGTATTGGAATTTCTTCTTATTATTCTTATTTACCTTGATTGTGGAAAAGCTAGAAATATTTGCAGTCAAGTTTTATGGTCCTGAGATTTGGACTTTGGACCTCATGAATATAACTCTCAAGTGCTCTAACTTTCTTGATTTCTTGTTTCTCAAAATAGAATAAAAACACTATTTCCCTCTCTCTTTTTAATAGCAAGTCAATCATTCTAAATAAAAAAATATGTTATACAAGTTATCATTGAGTTGTTTGGACGTGATCCTTGAAGCCTATGTGCTTGCAAGCTTGCTAATTAGCTCGAACAACTTAACCAGTCATCAGACTGCTTTATGCAATGTTTACCTACATTACTTGGAATGAATTAAGTTTAATTGATTTCGGAAAAGTTGGTGATTTTCACAGACTTCGGAGAATTTCTAAGTCTTCAAGGTCTGAGGAAATGACTGGGCGGGGCAAATATTTTCCCACGATTCGCATCTGTCTTCGTATTTTGCCTTTAACTAGTCTATTTTTTTTCCTTCTTGAAGCTCGGTTTACATAAATACAGGTAACTATCGTCATATGTTTCCGTAGTTATTACATTCAATTTAACGTAAGAGGTCAGGTCATTTGCGACGCAATTCAAATATGAACGTGGATGGACCGACAACTTTTGCTCAGACGTTCTTTTTCCAGACACGAGTTTCTTTTGCGTTCCATAAATCTACGACACGAGACCCACGTTTTAGCTCCTTTCCGGAAGAAGCTATACCCACGATATTTACGCTCTTAAAAATCTATCGACCCGATTCCGTTTTATTGATAAATTTAATAGTATCGATATTATTATTATTAATAATAATAATAATAATAATAATAATAATAATAATAATAATAGAGGAATAATAATAATAACAATAATAATATAATAGTAATAATAATAATAATTATTATTATTCCTCTATTATTCCTCTGTTATTATTATTATTATTATTATTATTTATTATTATTATTATTATTAGCGATTCCATGAAAATGTCACACCGAGGTGAAAATTTTGAAACTGACGCAGGAATAATTTTGTTGATGTAATATATATCTGCAAATATCAAATAAGAAAATGTTTCAAATGTCCAATTATTTTAATCTTATATTAGCGGTAGAACTTGTCATATTCCAAACCTGAAAAAAAATACGCAAAATGTTACCAATTTCTTGTTTAATGATTTGGTCGTATGAATTCGTTTTATTTCACAAAATCTTTTGTTAAACCATACTTTGGTCCTCCTTGGTCGTAAATTAAACAATATTAATTAGATTCTAATATCCTGTATACCTTAAATGTGTCCTATAGTCGTTAACTGTAAGTTATGGTCAGTCAGTCACAGAAAACGGATAAAAATTACTGTACACAACATAATAATTGATGGATTAAAATTTCCTCTTGGATTATATGTTATCGGCGCACAACTAACAAAAACGTATAGATGACATTTTCTTGCAAAGTCATTATTTTTCCCGCTGGAGTCCCGTGACTGACTGACTTTTTGTCCCCTCACTTATATTGCTAATACGCATAACGCAGTCAGTTGCTTGCTGGACTCCGTTGTGTATTAACATAAACATGGTTTTGGAAATCTGGTAGACTGTTTGGCTCAGCTGTTTCATAAAATAATTACTGACCCTTCTTCTGTGACAATTTGAGCTAAAAGGCAGTCAGCGGAAGGATTTAAATGTAGAGTAATTACATGAAAATGTCATACCGATGTGAAAATTTTGAAATTGGCGCAGGAGTAATTTTTTCGATGACATTTTTTTGCAGATGAAATTTTTCGATTATAGAAGTTAACATTTCCAATACGGATTATTTTGATCTAAATTAATAGTTGAACATGATATATTCCGAAACCTGAAAACATGCAAAATTAAACGAAATTTTGTTTTAAAAACGATTTCACTGTAAAAATATTTTTTTTTTTCAACAGACTCTCTTTTACAACCATGAACCATATTTTCGGTCCTTCCTGATCATAAATGTAATACTAATAATTGTATTATAATATTCTACATAATTAAAATGCTCCCTATAATTATTAAGGGTAAGCTACAGTCAGTCACATAAAACATAAAAAAAATTATTGTACGCAATACGATAATTAATGGATCCAAATTTCCTCTGGGATTCTATGTTATGTTTGTTAACTAACAAAAAGTATTAACGACATTGTCTTGTAAAGTAATTACGTTAATTATATTAATTACATTTTTATATTTTTATTAATGGCATTTAAATAATTCCTAAATATACTATTCTTCAATATGTATTAAGTGAGTGGAATTAAAAACAAGTGCGCGGTTCTTATGTGTTAGAAAATGTGTGAGTGGGAGCCCTTGAACTTGAAAGGTTCTCGCATTAGTTTGACCTTTGACATGCCATGTGTGTCGTATTATCGGGGATCCACAGTGCGATGTTGCCACATTGTGCTAGCATTCACTTTGTGAAACAGAGTCATGCTTGTTAATTGCAAAAACAGTTTTAAATCATATGAAGTTTCTTGTATGAAAAAATACAATTGGCGTGGAGTATATGTGATTAAGTATGTATAACCTGTAGTGTAAAATAAAACTATTATTGGGTGTAGCGTTATTGGAAACCAACAGAGTGAAAATACGTATGACAACGCTGTACTATGTGTGCCACGTGGAAACAATCAGTCATAAAGTAAGATTTCGCGCATTGTAAGAGCTTTCTTTCGATTGTTTAGTTTAAAAATAGAACTCATGTCAGCAATATAATTTGTAATCAGTTGCTTTGAAAGAATTTTAACAGAATTTTCCACATTTATATAAAAAATTTAATAATTTGTATACTGCACTTTTTCGTTATTTTTTTGTCTTTATAGTTGAGACGCGTGAAAGTTAATTTTAGTGTTCTGGAACGAACAATGCAAATTCCATATCGGCATTTTTATTTATTTTAATGGTTCAATCTATTAACAGCATCAGATAAATTTTAATCAGTTAATATGGATGTAATAAAATTATACTCATATTAGGCATATTTAACTATAGAGAAGGCCCTTTGTTGTTAAGAAGTTAATATTTTCTTTATTTTGTGAAATTTAAAATGATACATGGTAACCAAGTTGAATAAATTACACTATTTATTTAATATTTTTACAGCATATTAAATTGTATATTTCCTATACATGATAAAAGGAGTGAAGTTCTTTATTCATCTCCATATTATCGCTTTTTATATATTATCCATCCATAGTAATTCTGCCCGAGGACAGTCTTTCACTGCAATCATAGCATTTTCATGCTGTGATTGCAGCTTTACTAGGGAACTGTAGATGTGGTAGCTTCCCGTTGCTTTTCACACCGGTGAAGGGTGATGATAATGATAAGGATGATGATGACCATATGGTTACGGGGACCGTTTGGGCCTTAAAGTTTTCTTGGCATTTGTCTTACAGGTGAGGAAAAATCCCGATAAAAACCTCACCCAAAAAAACTGTCCCGACCGGGGATCCAACCCGGGCCCGTTGCGTGACAAGGCAGCACGCTACCTCGAGACCACAGCGGTGGACTTGTCTATAATTATCCCTTATTCTTCTTCAGTAATAGATCTTGGACTACATCTAGACGCAAATTTAACCTGGCAAACACAAGTGAAACACATATGTAAAAAGACTTTCTCCATCTTACATTATCTTAGACGTTTAAAGAATTTTCTCCCAGTTTCGTTAAAACAAATCCTTGTGCAGAATCTTGTGTTACCACACTTCGATTATTGTGACATTATATATAATGATCTAAACTATGACTTGTCGCAGAGACTGCAGCGTGTTCATAATGCTTGCGTTCGATTCATTTTCAATATCCGCCGTTATGACCATATTTCCGAACACTTTAATAACCTCTCTTGGCTCCGTCTTACTGACAGACGTAAATTGCACTCTCTTTCACTACTTTTCAAGCTTCTGAATTCCTACATCCCTACTTACCTGGCGTCTAGATTTGAGAAGTTATCCTCTTACCACAATATTGACACTAGATCACAAGATAGCAGTCTGCTAACAATTCCTCTTCATAGCACTTCCTCCTATTCTACTTCCTTCACAGTAGCCTCTGCCCGCTCCTGGAATCTCCTTCCTCAAGAGATCAGGGGTTGCCGCACACTTGGTACCTTTAAGTCACGCTTATACAGTTACCTGTTGTCTAATAATTAATTTTTCTCTATTTATTTAATTTTATACTATGTCATTAATCTTTTCCTGTTTTTTTATATATATATTGTACATATATATTTAATTCGTTAAATTTAGAGTAAATCAAAATACATTATAAATATTAATTGTATTGTATTCATAACTTGTAATCGTTTATATTTATATATATATATATATATATATATATATATATATATTGTAATTTAGATTTAAGACTATTTTTTGTTTGTATTTTTTTTTAAACCTGGTTGAGTGGTAGACAAGGCCTTAAGGCCTTAACTCTGCCAGGTAAAATAAAGCTATTATTATTATTATTATTATTATTATTATTATTATTATTATTATTATTATATATTATTTTGTAATATTTGTATAATATTTGCAGCTCAGAATATTAAAGTCTAAATAAAATTCAGATATGTCAGTCAGTCACAGAATGTAGTCAGTCAGTCACACATCATATATTAGGTTATAACTCTGGTCTTAATTGTGATTTTCGTTTCGTTTTTATTGAGAATGTTACTTGAAATGTGTCCTCCAAACGGTATTTTGGAAAATTGAATTAGGAATCACACTTTAGAGAATGATGCAGATGAACATGTTAAGCTGCATGATGAGTTGGCATTTATGTCAGTCAGTCACACATACTTTGATAGATAATAAATAGCACAGCTTTTCTTCAAAAGTTGTATATTTAAGTACAGTCTTAACCACACCCTATTCCTCTATCATATCACGTAGATAACACCCCTAATTTCAATCAATTGTAATATTTATGCAACCATTTTGCTGCAAAAGTGTATTGTAAATGTCAGTCAGTCACATATGGAATTGCTCTATTATTATTATTATTATTATTATTATTATTATTATTATTATTATTATTATTTATTCATTTAAGGCTTTTTCTTCCACTCAAGTAAAAATTATTATATCTTTATATATAAAAATGAGGGCGAGTCTGTCTGTCTGTCTGTCTGTCTGTCTGTCTGTCTGTCCTTTATGGACTCAAAAACTAGTACATCATAATGTACTCGTAGGCCTCTATGGATTTGAATGGGGTTTTTCCGTCATTTTGAAATTTTTCTGGAACAATTAACGTATATACCATATTACTCTACGTAGTGTAGGGCCGGACCTAAAAAAGAAAAAAAGGGCATCGGTGCACTAAAAAAAGCTGCCTAAACAATAACGAATACACCAAATTAATGTACACAGAATTGAATATCTCAAAAAATTCTACCAAATTCATCGACAGCATATACCTTTCTTTTACGGAAACTCGCAATAATAATTTTTGTGTTTCTGTTCATTGGTACCTAGAAGATCGGGATAAGTAGATTCCCGGGCAACGCAGGGTAATAGTCACGGGTTATCTAAAAATAATTACGATATAAATTTATAATTTTTTTTCTTATTACTTATTCAACTAAACATAAAAACACGTTCCGTTAATAATAATTCATTCATTTTGAAAATTTCCCTCACCATTGGGGGTTTTACCCAACCAATCTTAATGATTAATAGGAGTTAAAAA
This sequence comes from Diploptera punctata, assembly GCA_030220185.1. NCBI lineage: Eukaryota > Metazoa > Arthropoda > Insecta > Blattodea > Blaberidae > Diploptera > Diploptera punctata. The sequence goes on along the minus strand of JASPKZ010003831.1, from coordinate 391,444 downwards.
AATAATACATAAATGACTACGGACTTATAGACTATCAGTTTGTAACAAACATTCACAAATGTTCCTTAATTCATTTTTATCATCGTTCTCTGTCTTCTGTGTCTTCATCCGTTACACTAAATTTCCTCATTGAATTCTGAATGTTATTCTTGCAGGTTGTTGATATTAATATTATTATTATTATTATTATTATTATTATTATTATTATTATTATTATTATTATTATACAGTAAAAACATAATAGAATATGATTATATTAATGAAAGATGCCTAAAGATTAAAATGAAGGTTATGCGAAGAACAATGGTGTTCTTAGCAGTCTACACACCAACAGATGATGCTGCACAGAGTCAGAAAGAAAAGTACTATTCAGTATTAGTGGAACAAATAGAGAAAATACGAAGTAATGAAGAATTAATACTAATGGGAGATTTAAATGGGAAAGTGGGTAGAAGAAACAATGATGAAGCAGTAGGAAAATATGGGGAACAAGAAGTCAACGATAATGGAAATAGAATCATAGAGATGTGCAAACAACATAAATTAAAGATAGTAAACACATTTTTCGATCATAAGGATATTCATAAATTTACTTGGGAACGACCTAGTCTCAATCAGAAATCAATAATAGACTACATAATTGTAAAGCAAAATACTTCCATATTTATTAAGAACTCAAGGGTTAAAAGAGGAGCAAATTGTGGTTCTGACCACTATCTACTCACAGCACAGATCATCCCCAAATTCCTTACGGGGAAAAAAGTGCATGATGAAGCGAGGGAATCGACAATGCAACTGAAGCAGGAAGAAAAATTTAAACTGTATTTATTTAATCAGGATAGTATCAAAACCTTATATAAAGAAAGACTGAGGATTAAAATTGAGAATTTGGATTACAAGGAAGACATAGAAGAAGAATATAATCAATTGAAGGAAATAATACATTCGGCAGCAAAAGAAGCATTAGGCACAATAAATAAAAAACAAAATACACAAGATTGGTTGAATGATGATATTGAAGAATTAACCAAAGAGAAGAAAAAATGCTACTTAGAATGGTTGGCAAATAAAACAACAGAAATTTGGATAGAATACAAGAGAACAAACGCCAAAGTTAAAAGGAAAGTGATAGAAGAAAAAAAAACAAATTATGGAAAAGCAAATGCCAAGAAATAGAAAGTTATACAGGAGGATCACAATCATCAGAAGTATGGAGATTTCTATAAACACTGAAAACTAACCAAGGATCCAGCAAGATAAATTTGTTAGAAAAATCAGACGCAGAAAAACATTACAAAGCTTTACTGTCAGAAACTAGAAATGAGTTTATGGAAACAATAGAAAATCCAACTATAGAAATGAACGCCCTGGAATTTGATACAATAGATATATAATTAGAAATTCAAACCCTAAAGAATAAAAAGGCACCAGGGCCAGGAAACATACCCAATGAGTTAATTAAATATGGCCCAAAAATTTAATAGGTAGATTGAGGGACTTGTTTAATAAGTGCATTGCAATACAGAAGATTCCTGATGAATGGAAAATAAGCTACATTGTACCAATATACAAGAAGGGCGATAGAAGAGACGCAAAAAACTACAGAGGACTAAGTATAAATAACACATTATATAGAATATTTACGAAGTTATTAAAAACAAAGTTACAAAAAGATATTAAAGACAAATTAGGAGAAGATCAAAATGGATTCAGACCAGGAAGGTCATGTGTTGACAATATATTTGCAATACAACAGTTAATTGAAAAACGGACTGCAGTTGGAGAAGAAACCCATTTGACAATGATAGATTTAGAGAAAGCTTATGACTCAATTCCGAGGAACAAATTATGGGAAGTATTGGAGAAATACAATATTGACAGAAACCTAATAGAAATTATTAAACAAATCTATAAAGATAACTCCGCTTATGTTAAAATGGGAAATATAATGTCTAATCCTATAAAAACCTCAAAGGGATTGAAACAAGGGTGCAGTCTATCACCAATTTTATTTAATATTTATGTAGAATTTATATTAACGAAATGGAAACAAAGCTGCAAAGGTATGGGGATCCCAATAGGCAACAGATTTTTGCTGACATTACAATTTGCCGATGATCAACTGGTTTTAGCGCAAGACAAATTTGATATGGAATTCATGATAAAAAGGTTGAAAAACACATATGAATCATGGGGTCTCACAGTAAATTTACAAAAAAACAGAATATCTGGCAATAAATAGCAATGAAAGAGAAAATTTAATATTGGAAGAAGGAATCCAAATAAAGCAAGTGAAACAAACTAAATATTTGGGAATAATTATGGATAACATCGAAGGTATAGGCAAAGAGAACATAAAACATAGAATTGAATTGAGTAGCAAAATAATATCATCATTAAATTCCATATGGTGGGATAAGCATATTTGGAAAGACACAAAAAAATATATTGGTAAAACATTGGTGGAATCTGTTGCAATGTACGGAAGTGAGGTATGGACAATCAATAAGTACTACAAGAATAGACTAATAGCTCTAGAAATGGATTATTTACGAAGAAGTGCCAGAAAGTCTAAATTAGAACGTGTCACAAATAAGGAAATTAGAAACATAATGGAAGCAGACGAAAGCATAATTGAAAGAATTGAGGAGAAGGAATTAAAGTGGTTAGGACATGTTTTAAGAATGGAAGATGAGCGATGGCCCAAGCAACTATATGAATGGCATCCGAACAGAAAGAAGAAAAGAGGAAGACCAAAGTTAACTTGGAAGGAAAACATGAAGACAGTAATGCAAGCTAAAGGGCTAAGCATCGAAGATGCCCAAGACCGTAGGCTTTGGAGGTTTGGCACGGGAAGACGGCAGCAGCTGTAAAAACCCGAAGATAGATAGAGATAGATTATTATTATTATTATTATTAATGATAATAATCTTCTTGTAATCTTGTAAGCCCATGTTTTGCCTTAACAGAGATTTAGGCGCTCTCCCCCTACAGGGAAGAATTTGAACCATACTAATTTAGTTACAAGTGTTTTCGTATAGATGTCATTTGAGTGGTCCGTGGTCAGCGTTTCGCCTCATACTGACATCTAGGAAACCAAGGTAGTACTAGGACGGGGAAACTCGGTAAATTTTGATTAGAGGCCTTTTCATTCAGGCTTATGGATCTTTTACGCGCCTGAAAATCTTCAGACTCGGGACCCACGGCTTAAAGTCCCTCCCGGAGGACGATTTTTGCATCCTAAAAAATCCATCGACCCTGCCCGGGTTTGAACCCGCGACCTTCGGGACCAGAGTCAAGGAGCATAACCACTAGTCCACCACGGAAGATATAATAATAATAATAATAATAATAATAATAATAATAATAATAATAAAGCTAATGATGTTAATGATGATAATAATATTGGTAATAATAATTATAGTAATAATAATAATAATGATAATAACAATGATAATAATGATAGTAATAATAACAATAATAATAATGATAACAATAATACTATAATTAATCCGTTATCTCAATCAAATATTCAATTTATTCAAGTCCACGTTTCAATCTCCTTGTGAGAGATCATTTTCAAGCCATTTGACGTTTCCTATTATCCATTTTGGGTCCGTAACGAATTCATTAGTTTTATTATTATTATTATTATTATTATTATTATTATTATTATTATTATTATTATTATTATTATTATTATTATTATTATTATTATTACTAACTACTATCAGGGAACAATATTTAGACATATTTATCATTCCATTTATTTAGGCGTAGAAGAGTAATAACGAGTAGAGAATAAACTTTTATCCTGGTAAGTGACAAAGAAGGCCCATGGCCTTAACTACAGCAGACTAAATGTATTTATAGAAAATATACGAAAATTACAATGAATCAAGTCAATATAATTAGAGAAACAAACAATCATATACGATTAATTAATCTGCTAAGAGAGAAATTGTAAAAGAAACAGATCCATCAATCCATAGCAATTCGGACCGAGGGCAGGTATTTGATGCTATGCTTTGCAGCTGTACTAGGGAATTATAGGTGTGGTAGCTTCCCGTTGCTTTCCACACCGGTGAAGGATGATGATGATGGCCGGATGATTTTCGGGGACCGTTGGGCCCTAGCTTCCTGACATTTGTCTTACAGGTGAGGAAAAACCCCGAAAAAATTCACCCAGAATCCTGTCTGGACCGGAAATCGAACCCGGGCCCGATGCGTAACAAGGCAGCACGCTACCTCGAGACCACAGCGGTGGATTAAGAAGCAGATTAATTGTATTTATAAAAACTGATGCCGGCACTCTTATGGTAAAGTGTTCCAGATTTAGTAATAGGTACGGTATAGGAAACAATTTGGTGGGAAATTTTGTGTTGTGAGATGTCAGTTACAAGTTCTGGTGCGATTTCCATTCAAATTATGATTGCAGACAGTAGATAATTTATTTTAAAAAAATATGGATTATGAGTTGTATCTTTTTGACATTTGTACATAAAATGATACAAATAAAAAAATATGTGCGCGATCTGTAGTTTAAAATCTCTCTCCCAAAGCTCGTGCCTCTGTAAAGCCCGGGTGCGTGAGAGATCATCATCATCATCATCAACAACAAGGATTAAGCCCAATGGCCTGTTCCGATCTCACTATAGGTCTAATTAGTCATTCCATCCCTTCAATGGTCTTCCCAACAATCTTCTCCCTTTTGGTTTATAATTATACATTTTTCTTGGTATGCGCTGTTCATTCATTCGTAATACGTGCAGAAGGTAAGCATTTTGATAGTATTTTATTCTTTCACAGAGATTAAATATATTAAGTTCTGTTCTTATATCTTCGTTTTTCTTTTTATCGGTCCTTTGGTATCCTGCTATTGCTCTCAACATCTTCATTTCTGCAGCCTCTATTTGTTTACATTCTGCCTTTGTTTAATGTGCTGGTTTCACATCCATAGATAAGAGATGGAACTGCCAGTACTTTGTAAAATTTTAAAATAGGTTCTTTTCTAGTTTTATTCAATAAAGTACGTTTAATTGTGCCCCATAGATAATTGAGTCGTTGTATTTTAGTGTGTTTATCTAAATTTCTGTCATTACCTAAATGACAACCAAAATAATTAAAATTCTGAACTTGGTCAATAATTACATTGTTTATGACTATTTTTGTTCTTATTGCACATTTTCCTTTCAGAGCTAATATTTTTGTTTTAGATGTAGATATTCTTAAATTGTATTTTAGAGAGATATTATTTAAAGCATAAAGGAATGGTTGTAAAGCATCGTGAGAGATTAAACTGATATAAAGAAGATCGAAATTAAAACATTTGTTTTTCAGTTAGACTCTTTGTAACAAGTTAAAGGCAACATATTTATCTCATATGTAATGTTCTGTGTCAGGTGGAATTCTGAAGGTGTTCGTCCCAAACAGGCGTGCAATCAATGCGGATATTTATTATTAAACAACTGGAACAAGTTCATGAAATTTTTAGTCACGTGATCAAATCCGACCGGACCCCATACTGCAAGAAGAACCATTAGGCCTACAAATTTCAGGAATTGGGAGGAATCGAACTGCTACCACACCCAATATATAGCCATTATCTAGCGTCTTAAGATTGCCATCTGTTTCGATTTATGACCCATTTCTTTCGTGAAATTTCGGAAACAGAAAATATTGAAGCCTTGGAAGTGGTACTCAAAGAAATATTTGAATGAAAATATAGAGACTCGTATAGTCTCAAGCCCATAGAATCTAACAGTCTCTACTTTTAATAGCAGTTTAATTTCTCGTAAGAAAACATTGCAAAATAAAATTTTGTTAAACAGACTTTACTTACGTCATTTAATTCAGAGAGCTCTTAAAGGAAGGTTATTATATGCCTATTCGACTGCACTGTTTTGATGAATATGTAAAAAAATGATTGCATGTAAGATGGAAGCTATAACACGCACTCGATACAATTCTGGCTATGTACACCAGTGATTGGATAAAATTCATGATACTCTAATCAGTAAGATGTCAATTATATGATTTTTACCTGGTAAGTCAGTCGTCCTCAACTAAGTTATTAAACTTCCAGTCATTCTAATATGCAGGCCTTTCGAAAACAATGTTTCATCTTCTGCGTATTACTGGAACTGATGGTATTATATAGCTTGTATAACGGATTTATGTCTGCGGTTATGTTCTCGTTGCTTCTTTTAGAATCTCTGTCTTCAAGGAAGCTTCTAAAGAAGCAAGGAATAGAGAACTACTCAACGAGAACATAACCGCAGACATAAATCCGGTTATACAACTTATATAACACCATCAGTCCCAGTAAAACGCAGAAGATGAAACATTGTTTTCGAAAGGCCTCCATATTAGAAAACTTGAAGTTTAATAATTTAGTTGAGGACGACTGACTTACCAGGTAAAATCATATAACTAACATCTTATTACATAACCTCAACGGTGCTTTAACATGAATTTTAGAAGTGTTGACTCTTCTCAGTGTCTTACGATAAGCCTATCTTTACCAATACATCCCCTTGGGGGAAAGCATGCTTCTTTGTGGGAGTTACTTGACAAAGGTAATTTGGTTATTCTTATTTCCCTATAGATGTTTAGCAATTGACAAGTAGTTCATCGCCTCAAAGAAATACATGATAGGCAAGTGAGGTGTTACTTGGATTGGAAAGGCTGATTAAAGTTTGCCGAGGAACTTTAATTTAAGTTAGAGATTTTTTTACGAGTTCGCAAATCTTAAGATTTGAGAGCGTCTTCTTAAAGTTTCTCCTGGAGTACTTGTACCAAGGATATTTTCATCCTAAGAAATACATCGATCATCGGGACCATAAACAAAACCTCTGGATCATTGAGGCCCATGAATCACATTTTATTATTTTTTACTTCAATTTTGTTTTGGGTTCTTAAAGTCGTCATATCTTTGTGTTCATGATGTGTGTTTATTCAACTGATGTCGATTTTAATTAATTATGAAATTCTCGACTTCAAGAACTAAAATTATGGCTTTTCAGGGCAAAGTGCCAGTCAAAGCAAAAATAGTAATCAATAATGAAATAATAGAACAGATAGCACACTTTAACTATCTTGGTTCAGATATAAAATACAGCTACGATTGGGATATACACAATAAATTAAACCGATATCAAATCATGTGTGGCACCATAAGAAGAACCGTCCGAAAGACTCGAAGAGAAACTCAGCTCAGGTTTTATACAATTATGGCTGTTCCTGTTCTTTTATATGGATCTGAATCTTGGACACTTACAAAAAAAGATATCTTACACATTCAAGCCATTGAAATGAAATTTTTAAGATCCATAGAAGGATGTACACGCATGGATAGATTACACAATGAATCAATAAGAAATGAACTGTATATATTTTCAATACTCGATAAACTAGACGAGCACAAATACCAATGGAAAGAACATTTAGACAGAATGGACAGTACAAGATTACCCAAAATGATCAACGCATGGAAAAAGATCTTTGGGACGGCCAAGGAAACGATGGACTTGAGACCTGAACAGGTTGCATTGACCTAATCCTGGAAAGGAAGAAGAATGAGAAGAAGAAAAATTCTGATTTACGAGTATTTGAGATTAAAGGGCTTATAAAAAGTTTGATCCAAAGAGAAACGAACAGAGAAATATACACAACAGTGCTTTAAAAAGTAAGACGTAAAAAGCCAGAATTAAAGGAAATATTTTTTTCGCAGATCTTAGAGTGGAGTGGGAATAAGGTCATAATTATTATCATAAAGATTATTTATCTTGTAAATACAAACTTTTTGATTGGAAGTCAAATATACTTAATATATTAGATAAACATAGACAATTTTAAATTTAAAGCGATTTTTCTTTAATGATTTTGCAGCTCTAAGCTCCGTTTCAGATATATACCACCTTCAATTTAAAATCAGCACCTGCATGGTCTATATTGTTTTATCACATAAATCGGTTTATTAAATATAATCCAAACCATTAACAACAAATAAGCTAAATACTGATCCAAAGGGAAAGCAAAGGAAAATGGAAAGAAGAATGTTCCGCTTCGTTCCGCTTTGTTAAGGCATGATGCATTTGCGCAGAGCTACACGAGATGTGCTGGTTAGATTCTCCATGAAGGAAGAACATTTCTTGTAGAATTTCGGCCAGTATGGGTCCAGCATCCACCCAGCTTCGTCACGAATTTCAGTAGCTACGATAGGTAGTTGCTCCAGATTTTAAAAACCAGCTCTAACATTTGGGGGATCCGATATCCTTGTCACATGTGACACTTAAACTAACTCAATGATCGTCCTTCTCTGTGATCAGCATATGAGGGTGTGAGGCCAGCAGCCGGCTGATAGCCAAACGGCCTTAGAGGTCTGTCGCAACATTGAATATAATATCTAAAACCGACCACAAAAGGATATAATCAAACTTTTTTAAACTAATTATTAAAGAACAAATATTTGAGGATGGAAAAATTTACAAGGAAGAAGTTATCCGGGAAGGACTTTAAGCCGTGGGTTCCGAGTCTGAAGATTATTAGGCCCTGTAAAAGAACAGCAAGCATACTAAAGAGGCCTCTCTACAAAATTTACCTTCCATTGTCCATCAAAGTTTTACCTTTGTTGCCTCACTGAGGCGATATGCGGACCCCATATCACTCGTTGACATCTATGGGCAAATAAGCGTAACTAAATTAGCTTGGTTGAAACACTCCCACTACGGAGCGCCCTAATCTCGACGGAAAAGTATAGGGTGTGTGATATATAATCATCTTCACTACAGGCGATTCACCTGTTCCGAATTCACAATGATTCCTTCCATCTCTTCTTAGGTCTTCCTACATCCCTTATTCCTTTTGGTTTATAATGATATGCTATCTTGGACAATCTTATTTCTTTCATTAACTTGTGAATACTTCGAGTAATTCATATATATAACTCACTGGCACTATCGAACCCGTAGGTTCATGGCCGCGCGGACATAAGCTCTCCATACATCCCTATCCTGAGCTAATGTTTTCCAATCATGCCTTGTAGAATCTACTTTCCTCAAACCATAGTTAATGTTGTTCTCCCACCTCCTTCTTGGTCTACCAACTGGGCGTTTTCACTCTGGTTTTCCTACAAGAAGCTTCCTGCACATCTTTCATTTCCCATTCGTGCCACATCTCCTGCCCATCGCAGTCTACGAGACTTAACTGTTCTTATTATATCTGGCTTCCTATAAAGACCATGTAGTTCACTGTTATGTAGTATTCTCCATTCAACTGTCTGTTCATCTCTCTTTTGTCCAAAATTTTTCCTAAAAACTTTATTCTCAATTACTCGTAATCTTCTTTCCTTCCATAAAGTAAGAGTTCATGTTTCGCATCCATGTAATATAACTGGTAAAATAATAGTTTTGTATATTTTTCATTTTTATGTTTTTTGAAATGAGTTGGGAAGTCAAGCATATATAGCCTATATATATATATATATATATATAGAGGGAGAGAGAGAGAGAGAGAGAGAGAGAGAGAGAGAGAGAGAGAGAGAGAGAGAGAGAGAGAGAGAGAGAGAGAGAGAGAGAGAGAGAGAGAGAGAAAGAGAGAGAGAGAGAGAGAGCGAGAGAGAGAGGGGGAGGGAGAGAGAGGGAGAAGAAAAAAGGATAATTAGTACTTCTGCAGTCAAAAACGAATTTAAATTATTTAATATTCTTAGGATTTGTCTCCGATTGCGAAAATAAAAAATTTGCTTGTTATTTATTTTTTACTTTTCAAAATTTGAAGAATATTTAGTGGGCTGGTTTTAGTTTTTTAAACTTTTCATTTTTGTACGTAGGTTTTTTTTGTGATTTCATTTACTACTATTTGTATTTGGCAGTGATTAAAATATAAAAGTTAGGGAACGTACTGCAGTTCTGTATATACTGAACTGGTGGTTTTTGTATGTTTCAATTATTGACAATGTTTTATTTTTGAATTGGAGTGAGATTAACGTTGAAAATAAATGGCTTGTATTGCGGTGAGGGAATTTCCTGAAGCAGATAATGTAGTGTTGTGTATTAATCAACTTGTTGACCCAGACACTGTCTGGATTCTCCATCCTTCCTCGCAAAAAATGCACTTTCTCGGAACTAAGCTCTCTACTACCACGAAGTGTTTTCACTCCACGTTAACTCAGAGTTTCGTCAACAACTTTACTAACTTACTCAAGCAAACATCACTGCTGTAGAAGTAGTCGCAATCCAGTAGAATGTTTATTATAAACGCTGACCCTTAAAAACACAACATAAGAGTTTTTAAAGATTACTTACATTTATTTCAAAGTAAACAATTTCTAGCAGATGTCAATACAGTGTGTATATAAAAAAATATAGTAGTTTCAAGTAATAATATTATCAATCAGATGAGGCGTACAAAGTTGTGTCTACACTGAAATGAAACAGGATATATATATATATATATATATATATATATATATATATACAGTATGTCATTTTGTTATTCATACACTTAGATTTCATAATTGAAATAGCACAATTTTAATTCTCAGAATATTGCAATTATATTTTGCCATTAACTAATAATTTTCAGGTACACTTCTTTACATAATATATACAAATCAACAAATTCTATAAACATTTAACGTATAATATATTAAAAAAACTTTAAAAGTTGTAAATTTTATAGTCACTTTTCTATTCATACAGTCAGAATGGGGAAAAAAATAAAAAAATGAAGAAAAAAATGAATTGTCCTTAATACTTTGCAGGGTAACCTTTAGCTTTAATAACAGCTTGACATCTACGCTGCATGGATCTAACAAGCCTATCACATATCTGAGGACTGATTTTGCACCATTCTTCAGTAACCACCTTCTTCAATTCTTCTTTGGAAGAAGGATTTCTGCTGTGGACCCTAGGTTTCAAAAACGCCCATAAATATTCTATAGGATTTAAGTCAGCAGATTGAGGAGGGGGTTTCAATTGCTTTGGCACGTTCCATATCAACCAAGTCTTATTTAAGTCCACCGTATGTTTTGGGGTCGTTATCTTGTTGGAACATGTACGTAGGGAGCATATCCAATTTTGCTGCACTTTGTTTAACATTCTTACGAAGAACGTCGTTATACACAAATTTGTCCATAACATTGTCAATGAACTGTATATTGCCAACCCCTTTTGCCGACATACACCTCCACAACATTATAGACCCACCCCCATGTTTTACTGTAGGTGTTGTATTGGTCACATCATTATCCGCATTGGCTTTTCTTCAGACTCTACGAACGCCATCTGAACCGAACAGGTTGATTTTAGTCTCATCAGACCAGAGAACATTATTCCAAAATGCCTGCCCCTTATTTACATGTTCTTTTGAAAACTGTAGTCTTACAACACGGTTCTTCTTACTTACATACGGCATTTTTTCTAGTCATTCTTCCATGATAGCCATTTCTGCGTAACACCTTCCGAACTGTCTCAGTACATACCTTTTTACCAGTAGAAACTTCTAGGGTAGACCGCAATTTTGGAGCACTAATTCTGGGGTTGAATTTCACTTGTCTCACAATGGTTCTCTCCTCCTTTTCACTTAACTTCTTTTGTTTAGGTTTTCTCGGAACATTCTCTACTGAACATTTATACTTGAATTTATTTAGTGTATACTGTACTCTTGCATGACATTTGCCTAACAGTCGCCCTATTTTTCTCAAAGAATATGCCTTAAGTGCAAGATTTACAATTGTATCCTTGAGATCAGAACTGAGTTCTTTACATTTACCCATTTTGGAGGCCAGTGTACACAACCAGCACAGTAGGCAGATGTAAACAAATGCACAACTTAGAGTATTCATGTTGCATTAATGTTTAAGCAAGTTAGACAAGCAAATAAACTGCAGTGTTTTCTTCAGTGTATGAATAGCAAATTGGCTTGTATTTGGGTGTAATAAAGATTATTTATTTTGATAAAATTATGTTTATTTTATAATTAAGTTTCGAACTACATATTTAGATATAACTTAGTGTTTCCTTCAAAACACAATAAATATTTTGTCTCTACTTTTAAAAACTTTCTGCAAATTGGATTTTTATTAATAAAAATGCCTATGTATAAATACCAAATTGACATGCTGTATATATATTTATATGTGCAATAAGAACAAAAATAATGATAAACAATGTAATTATAGACCAAGTTCAGAATATTAATTATTTGGGATGTCATTGAGCCAATGACAGACATTTAGATAAACACACTAAAATACGATTCAATTATCTATGTGACACAATTAAACGCACTTTATTGAATAAGATTAGAAAAGAAACTGTTTTGAAGTTTTACAAAGTATTGGCAGTTCCATCTCTTATCTATGGTTGTGAAACCTGGACATTAGCAAAGGCAGATAGTAAACAAATAGAGGCTGCTGAAATGAAAATGTTGGGAGCAATAGCAAGATACCAAAGGACAGATAAAAAGAAAAACGAAGATATAAGAACAGAACTTAATATATTTAATCTCTCTGAAAGAATAAAATATTATCAGAATGCTTATCTTCAGCACGTATTACGAATGAATGAACAGCGCATACCAAGAAAAATATATAATTATAAACCAAAAGGGAGAATAATGTTGGGGAGACCACTGAAGAGATGGAAGGACCAATTCGACCTATAATGAGATCGGAACAGGCCATTGGGTTTAATCCTTGTTGATGATGATGTAAAATTGTATACTTTCACGGCAGGTGTATTCATTCCTGTTACGTTTGTCTTTCGGGCTAAATGTCCGTGGTCTGCAGCCGAGAGCTGAAAAGTTAAAAGTTCATAGAGCACGCAGAATCCCCTGAGCATGTCTACCGCAGTAGTAGACGAAACGTCGAGTTTTAAGAAAACCAGACCACGGCCACTTAGCCCGAAAGACAAACCCAACAGGAACCAGTTTTAATTGTGTAAGTGAGCGAATAGCTTTCTTTTGTTTTGTTTCTACGGAAATAATAATAAAGATGGAAACTCCTCAACAGAAATCATTTAGTTTTGTAGTTTGAGAGTTGCAAATCAGTTGTGGCAATTCAACGTGCGTTTCGTAGGCAGTTTAATCGTGATCCCCCCATTGCCAACAACATCCGTCGATGGCATAATCAGTTCGCAACGATGGGTTGTCTGTGTAAAATCAAACGTGTGGGACGACCAAGAGTGTCTGGAGAATGTTGCTGTTGCAACATTTCGATCGCAAAGTCAGCGTAATCAGTATGCTTTAGAGCCTGTAACAATTTAAAACGGTGGGGAAGCATATGTAAGCGTTTTCGTAAGACCTTCAACGCTGTCATTACTGGATTGGTCGTCATGGTCCAGGTGACAGGGCTTATCTATAGTGACCTTCTAGATGACCGGATCTCACCCCATGCGATTTTTTCCTTTAGGTTTTGTAAAGGACATTCTACATGCCTCTATTGTCTACTAACCTGCCCGAGTTGAGAGACGGGATTCGACAAGCTGTTACTGGCACCAATCGAGACGTGTTCAGTAATACATGGGAAGAATTAGCCTACAGGTTGGATGTGTGGCACTATCAAACCCGTAGGTTCATTTCTGCGCGGACATAAGCTCTCCATATATCTCTATCCTGAGCTAATATTTTCCAATCATCCTTGCATAATCTGCTTCCCTCATATCATGGTTAATTCAATTCTACAACCTCATTCTTGGCCTATCTACTGGACGCTTTCTTTCTGTTTTCCATTCACCTCTTTCATTCCCCATTCGTGCCTCATATCCTGCCCATCGGAATCTGCGAGACTTGACTATTATTATATGCGGTTTCCATAAATATCATATAGCTCCTGTTATGTCAAATTTTCCATTTGCCTGTCTCTTCAGCTCTCTTTGGTTGAAACATTTTTATAAGACCTTTTTTTCCCTATTATTCATAATATTTCATTCTCCCTTAAAGTAAGAGTCCATATTACGTAACTGGGAGAATAAGTTATTTATATATATATATATATATATATATATATATATACATTTTTTTCAGTTTAATGTTTTTTGAGAGAACTTGGGACGTCAAAAAATATCCATTTCCAGATTTGGGCCTATTTTTAATTTATTTATGCACTTCATTGCTGTTCGTAATTATTGTTCATAGATATTTGAATTAACCACTTCTTCAAAATTTCTCTCACTTGCAATTAACTGTCCAATTCCCTTATATAATGTATTCCTATGTGTGACCATTTATTTAGTTTAATTGATGTTTACTTCCACCCCCCCCCCAATTTATTAGTGTTGCTCAACAGAGGGTGCATGTTGACCCTCAGCATCTCCTCGCTATCACCTAATAACACTGTATCATTTGATTAACTAACAGCTTAAGTTGCATGGAGTCTTCTTCATCCATCAAAGATTTGCTTTATTTGGGGTGGCTCATGTTCTAGTACAAAATTAAATAGTGGAAGAGATATTTCAGCTCCTTGCTTAACCCATTTTGAATATCTAGATTATCAGAAAACCGTTCGCCTACACGCACCCTACTCTTTGTGCCTTTTTGATACATTCGAATAAGATTAATAATTTATAGGAATTCCGAACTCCATTAGGATACTATAAACTTCTCCCTCATAATTGAATCATATGCTTTATTGAAATCTAAATATAGCTGATGCCCAGTGCCATTGTATTCTCATTTATATTCTAAAATCTATTTTGTACTAAAAATTTGATATATTGTTGACCATTTTCTTCTAAAGCCACAATGATGATCGCCTGCTGCATAGCCAATATAGGGAGTAGATTATTATTTGTATTATGTACTGATATTTTAATAATTTATCGGTATTGTTACTTTATTTTTCTTATTTTTGTCTTTGAAATTTACCTGTATGTTTATTACAGTCACTATTATTATTATTATTATTATTATTATTATTATTATTATTATTATTATTATTATTATATTATTATATTAGTATTATTATTATATTATTATTATTATTATATTATTATTATTATTATTATTATACTATTATTATTATTGTTATTATTGTTATTATTAATATTATTATTGTTATTTTGAAATATTATAGTTGAACCTCGATTATCTGTTGTAATGAAGGGAACCGGGTGATCGATTGAACCGAAATAGATGGATAATTAGTGTTATTCAATTATTTTACTGATGCACGATTTCACTTGAAGTTTATTGTTTACTTTAAAATACTTGTCAGGTAATTTTAAAAGTATGTGACTTTCTTCTGTATTTTTACATTGTATAATTTATTAATTTATTTACATTCATTCGAAAATCCAAAGAATGTCTGGAAAATCCACGTCATCTTGCTGCATTAACATATCAGCTGATTCTAGCGCGGTTTGCAATGATGCATGTTGACTCCCTCATCGCTACTACTCTGTACTAGTGTACTTCCAAGCTGTAATTTGACGTTGGTGGGATGAGATTATCCCTCGTAGGTAGTGGTACTGGGTTCAGTTAGCTCTTGGTCAAACTGGATTCTCTTCAGGGTGTCCAAAAGCTATTTAAAAAGGTATCTAAACTGAAAACACACAAGTTCTGGAAATCTTAACACTTGCATTATTTACTATCTCTTGTCACTACAATTTTTCAATGAAGGTTGTTTTGTTCTGCGGCACTATTAAATATTCTCTATTAACGATTTTTAAGATCAAAGATTTTATTTGTGAGTACATTCAAATATATAATTATTCAATATATCGGTTCTTTGCTCGCACAATATATACAGAGCGTAACTAAGTTCCCATTACAAACTTTGAGGACGTTTAATGTTTATCTACACGCACCCTACTCTTTGTGCCTTTTTCAGATTCATTAGAATAATATTATTTAAACTTACAGAAATTCCGAATTCCATAAGGATACTATATAACTTCTCCCTCATAATTCAATCATATGCCTTAATTAAATCTACATATAGTTGATGCACAGTGCCATAGTATTCTCATTTCTATTCTAAAATCTGTTTTATACTAAAAACCTGATCTCTTGTTGACCTTTTTCTTCTAAATCCACATTGATGATCGCCTGCTGCATAGCCAATATAAGGAGTAAGTTATTATTTATATTATATACTGATATTTTAATACTATATCGGTATTGTTTCTACATTTTTGTTTTTTTTGTCTTTGAAATTTACCTTTATGATCATTGCAGTCACTATTATTATTGCTATTGTTATTATTATTATTATTATTATTATTATTATTATTATTATTTTGAAATATTATAGTTGAACCTCGATTATGCGTTGTAAAGGGAACGAGGTGATAGATTGATCGAAAAAGACAGATAGGTAATATTATTCAATGGTTTCATTGAATTCACGATTTCACTTGAAGTTCATTGTTTACTTTAAAATACTTGTCAGGTAATTTTAAAAGTATGTGACTTTCTTCTGTATTTTTACACTGTATAATTTATTTATTTATATTCATTCGAAAATCCAAAGAATGTCTGGAAAGTCCACGTCACCTTGCTGCATTAACATATCAGCTGATTCTAGCGCGGTTTGCAATGATGCATGTTGACTCCCTCATCGCTACTACTCTGTACTAGTGTACTTCCAAGCTGTAATTTGGCGTTGGTGGGATGAGATTATCCCTCGTAGATAGTGGAACTGGGTTCATTTAGCTCTCGGTCAAACTGGATTCTCTTCAGGGTGTCCAAAAGCTAATTAAAAAGGTATTTAAACTGGAAGCACATAAGTTGTGGAAATCTTATCACTTGCATTTATTTACCGTCTTTTAGCACTACACTTTTCCAATGAAGATTGTATTGTCCTGCAGCACCATTAAATATTCCCTACTAACGATTTTTAATATCAAAGCAATTTATTTGTGATTATATTCAAATATCTAATTACTCACTATCTCGGTTATTTGCTCGCACAATATATACAGAGTGTAACTAAGTTCCCATTACAGACTTTGAGGACGTTTAATGGGGACCAAGATGGTTATGTTTATCATAAGAGCTCATGTCCGGAATCTTACCGTTTTCCCGCTACACACAAAATACAACACGTTGCTGTCTCTGACGCATGCTGCTTATCGTCTGGGTCCATAAGAAGGGCTCGACGTCACGACCATCTACGTCAACACAGATACGGTACCTCAGTATCATGTTCTGGTACACACGCTCACAAATCCTTGGTCCTGAAACATCCGCCGCAGCAATAACCCGCGCTAGTAAGTCTTCCTTGGAAGCTACAAAGGTCTCGTAAATCAGGAATTTCATGTGACCCCACAGGTAGTAGTCTAGTGGGGTCAAGTGTAAGGTATTTGGCGCCAAATATTTAACTGTGTTGTGGTATTTTGCGTGCGTGTAACGGTAAAACCGTACGTTTCCGGACATCATTTCCTATGCTAAATGTAATCGTCTTGATCCCCACTAGACGTCCCCACTACACGTCCCAGGAAATAATCGGAATTTAGTTACACCCTGTATATTAGGAATCTACTCTATATAGAGTATTATTATGTAACGAACTTCTTATAGAGAATCACAATGCGTCCATCCTCTATGAACAATGATGAGGAACCGATAAACAACATTTTTTTAAATTATAAAAGGCTTAATAATAGCAAGTAAGTAACTGAATAACTCTGTCTTTCAATTAGTCCTGGCTTAAATTTATATAGGCCTATTTTTTTCTTTAACCAACCTGATAAAAATGGGTAAATTAAATACATAGTTAAGAGCTTCAAATCTTGACAGTTTAGTGAATATTATATTTCTCAAAATTTACTCGATAAGGAACAAAATCAATTATCATAAGTAATGCCACGAGTGATTTCCAAATTATCGATAAATTCACGAGTCACGAAGTGAGGAGTGGATTTATCTAGAGAATTTGGAAATCAAGAGTGACATTTGTTAGGACTATTTAACGAATAGGATTAAGCTGTTTACTCACAAATCATTGTTTAACTATAGTTATTTAAAAATATTTATGTATTTAATGTAAACGGCGATGTTTGAAAACAAATCAGAAATGTGAGGTTATGTTCATTCACTGCAACTAGATGATATTATTTATTGCCAAATAAGATCGCAATATTGTAAGAATGTACCCAAGTGGAGAAATAATGAAACACATCAAACTATATATCATAATCAACATTACGAGTTATTCATTTATTTTTTTAGTAAACAACTCAGTAAAATCAAGGAATCTTTTCATTATTTGCTATATTCATTGTATTTGTTGGAGAAAAATAATTCTTTGATCTGTTCAGAACATTAAAAAGGAGGATCTTTCTTTATCACAAAAGCAGGAGCTGATAAAGAGAAATCGATAAAGAGCGAAGTGAAACACGAATGTCATTGGTTGTAAAACAAAATTCATTGAAACGTGATTGGTCATCTAGCATTTGTGGCACGAGTTAAATAGTCATAAGTTATGCCACGAGTGATTTCCAAATTATCGATAAATGCATGACTCACAAAGTGCAGAATAAGCAAGAATTGCAAGTTCTGGCAAAGGAGGTCAATGTCAGACATAGGACCGTCATGAGTTAGAATATTGTTATTATCGATACCGTTTTATCTAATTACTGCGTATCAACTATCCACTTTGTGTATTCAAAATTCAGTTAAAATATTTAGGAATATGTCACTCAGCTACAATGTGTGAAAGAAAAGGTTATTTCAGTTCCGCCTTTAGGAGTTCCTTGGGCTAGTAGGAGATTAGGGTTCTCATATTTTTATACAATTGACACGGGATATCACCAGGGTTGTTAGCTCTGTGTGACAGCCGCTTTTAACGCCCCAAAACATAGGTATGGTACTCATTTTTATTAGAGGCTGAGTCGACCCTATCTTAAGCAAAATCATTTAAAAATACTAGAAAATATAAAGTCCAAAGTAATAGTATTAATAATAACAATAATAAATAATAACAATAATAATAATAATAATAATAACAATAATAATAATAACAATAATAACAATAATAATAATAATAACAAATAATGTTAATGTTACACAATTCAATAAAACTTACACACTTATATCCTTGATAAGTCCACCGCTGTGGTCTCGGGGTAGCGTGCTGCCTTGTCACGCAGCGGGCCCGGGTTCGATCCCCGGTCGGGACAGTTTTTCTGGGTGAGGTTATTATCGGGGTTTTTCCTCACCTGTAAGACGAATGTCAGGAAAACTTTAAGGCCCAAATGGTCCCCGAAATCATATGGCCATTGCAATCATCATCATTCATATTCATCTTAGGTTAAGTTTAGGATTAGGGACTCTCCTGGCGCATCGTTATCATCATCACCATCATATCATCGGAGCAACGTAACCCCGCCTTCCAGGCGCCCCAACCTCAGAAGTGGGTTACAAGTACGCCATGCCAGGAGAGAAACCAGGAATGTTGAAAGACAGACCTGGGGCATTTGAGAACAAAAATATATTCTTGATAATATTAACTAACTCATTGGCACTATCGAATCCTTAGGTTCACGGCCGCGCGGACATAAGCTCTCCATACATCCCTGTTCTGAGCTAATGTTTTTCAATCATTCCTGTATAATCTACTTCCCTCAAATCATAGTCAATGTTACTCTCCCACCTCATTCTTGGTATACCAACTGCGCATTTCCCTCTCTTTTTCCTACAAGAAGCTTCCATGCACGTCTTTCATTCCCCATTCGTGCCATATGTCCTGCCCATCGCAGTCTATGAGACTCAACTGTTCTTATTATATCTGGCTTCCTATCAAGACAATGAAGTTCTTTCTTCATAATGTTAAAAAATAATAATTAATGTTAACTTTAACTTCATTTTTAGAGTTTTTGTTAATATTGGTGTCTTGGGTACATGTTATTTAGGTTCAACTCTATTCAGATTGTTTACATATCATAAGCCAATTATCAGATAATTTCATATTGACTTCACTCCTCCTTTTGTGCACTCTCTCCTTTCTATCTTTTTTGTATTAAGTAACAAATAAGATAATCATTAACTGGCAACTGAGACAAATGAACATGCTTGGAATCGAACTAGGTTGTCACGAAGTTGCAGCACAAGTGCGCAAAAATGATTTAACTCGTGTTTGTCTGGGAATGTGATGTGATTCATTTGTTTCTAATTAAATGGCAGCTTCAACCAGACAGATACTTATCTTTTAATAACATGTCTCCTGATTTCCAGACAGGCCACTGGGACTTGAAAACGTATCGACTGTTTCCACTGCAACCAGGATTTACTGAGTTTTACCGGTCGTCCGGTGGTTCACGTAATGTTTTCTGTCTGACAAGGGAACCTCGCGATCTTACCACCTCAATTTTTTACAAGCATGACATATCTTGTAGTTTTACATATAAAATAAACTATCGGGATATATTTATTAACTATTACTATTCCATATATTGAACACTCAATTCCTGAATCTATTCTCAAATATTTTGTCCATTTCACATTCTATAAGTTAAAGTAAATTTTTTTAACAGCACTGCCATTAAGAATTTTTAGTTTATTTATTGTTAATGTCGGCTAGAAACTTCCATAATCTGGTATTACAAGTTGACTTACCAAGAACTAAGGCTTTCTATCATAATATTTGACACACTTTGTGTTAAGTTTAATATTTAGTCCTGTTTCACAGTTAAAGAAAAAACAGTTAAGTTTTTATACATATAAAAATCATCCTGCTCATTCGCTTACTTTGTCTCTCTCTCTCTCTCTCTCTCTCTCTCTCTCTCTCTCTCTCTCTATATATATATATATATATATATATATGACATAAGAAAAATAAATGCCTAAACGGGATTTGAACCCGGACCTCTGAGTTGGTATCCCAGCGTGCTATCCATTATACCACCAGCCAAATACAATTCAAACATTTTTCTTTCTTATATATATATATATATATATATATATATATATATATATATATATATATAATATATATATCGGCCGCGGCGGACTAGTCGTTATGCTCCTTGCCTCTGGTACCGAGGGTCGCGGGTTAAAACCCGGCCGGGGTCGATGGATTTTTTAGGATGGAAAAACCCAAGGAGGGAATTTAAGCCGTGGGTCCCGAGTCTGAAGTTTTTCAGGCTCGTAAAAGATCCTTAAGCCTGAATGAATAGGCCACTAAGTAAAATTTACCGAATTTCCCCGTCCTAGTACTACCTTGGTTTCCTAGATGTCAGTATGAGGCGGGACGCTCACCACGGGCCACTCAATTGACATCTATACGAAAACAAGTGTAACTAAATTAGTATGGTTCAAATTCTTCCCTGTAGGGGGAGAGCGCCTAAATCTCTCTTAAGGGAAACATGGACTTACAAGAATATATATATATATATATATATATATATATTATATTCTCAATTATCACTAGATGTCGCGAGAAACTCTGTCTTCACTGCCATCTAGTAGCTGACTATAATAAGTAAGCAAATTAAAGAGAATATTTTTACTTTATAGCAAGTTACCCTTTATCGATGTTACAATTACATTTTTTTAGATCGAGCAATGCAAGCTTAATATGACATAAGAACCCAGAGGTCCAGGTTCAAATCCCGTTCATGCATTTATTTTTCTTCTCGTGTCATATTAAGCTTGCATTGCTCAATGCCAAACAATTAATTACAATATATATAATATATATTATATATATATAATATATATATATGTGTGTGTGTGTGCGTGCATGCGGTTGAGTGCGTGCGTGCGGTTGTGTGCGTGCGTGCGGTTGTGTGCGTGCGTGTGAGTAATGTCCTCACAACGAACATTTACCAGACGATTGGACTTAGGCAGCAGCGTTTCAGACTCTTACGGTCAATTTCGCCAACAGAGGTAACTGTATTACGTCAGTTTTCTCCGTGTATAATGCATAGCTTAAACTGGCGTAATTCATTTACGTCTGTTGGTGAAACCGACCCTTAGGATGCTTCGGTTTCAAACCACGTTTCAATAAACTTGACTATCTTCTTCCTGACTTTCCTCAGTCGTCGAGACAAATGTTGGATTAGAAATTTATTACCAGAACTCTTTCCAACACAATCACCTTTAATTTCATTAAAATTAAATCAGTGAATTTAAGTAATACTATAATGTTAGTTTATAATTTATAATGTTATACGTACGTACATTTTTTTTTCTTATTTTCTCTGGCTTTATCATAAGAGTGGCATTTGTTAGGACTATTTAACGAACAAAATTAAGCTGTTTACTCACAAATCGTTGTTTAACTATAGTTATTTTAAAATATTTATATATTTAATGTAAACGGCGATGTTTGAAATCAAATCAGAAATGTGAGGTTATGTTCATTCACTGCTGCTTGATCATATTATTTATTGCCAAATAAGATCGCAATATTGTAAAAGTGCACCCAAGTGGAGTAATAATGAAACACATCAAACTATATATCATAATCAACATTACGGGTTATTCATTTATTTTTTTAGTAAACAACTCAGTAAAATCAAGGAATCTTTTCATTATTTGCTATATTCATTGTATTTGTTGGAGAAAAATAATGCTTTGACCTGTTCAGAACATTAAAAAGGAGGATCTTTCTTTATCACAAAAGCCGGAGCTGATAAAGAGAAATCGATAAAGAGCGAAGTGAAACACGACTGTCATTGGTTGTAAACCAACATTCATTGAAACGTGATCGGTCATTGACTAGCATTTGTGGAATGAGTTAAATAGTCATTATATTTCTATGCCATATAAAAATATCCATGGCCTGACTCACCTAAATACCTTTGCCTATCGATCGGCTGTTGGCCTCACAGTCAGTGTCAGAAACTCTTGCTTACTACACATCATCCGCGAACACTTTCGTCTACTAAACTTTATCTAATCGCAGTTAGTACACTGCCTTCTGCATTTTTTCTACTGCACAATATAAGAGTTGTATCAAATTAATTAATGTGGTAAAAAATATACATTTGTAGACCAAAATTATGTCGGAAACCTTGTACGTACTGTAATATTTTATTATTTGCTTTGTGTTATGCATAATTTAGGCTTAGATGCCACATACGAGGCTTTTCTCTCACTTTCCTGTCTGTATCTATTTCCATCATCATACGTTAAAAAAATACCTGTTAGCAGGTTGTCGTCGTCCTCAACCGTGTTAAAATATATATTAAAATGTTATCTGGAGGCCACTCGGAAGTTAACTTCCATCATCAGCATGATTCTGCTATTATGTTGTTGTTCACGATGATGTGGACTTAAAGTGTCGTTGCGTCGCTAGTAGCAACTCTAACGACACTTAAAGTCAAAATCGTCGTGAACGATAGATAGTAAAAGACTCATCCTGCTGATGATGGAAGTTAACTTCCGAAAGGTCTCCAGATAACATTTTAATATAACATTTTAACACAGTTCCAGGCATATTTTAAGACTGTTCACCTCAACGGAATTTGATTTGAATTTCATAAGTTAAAACTTTAAACCATAATCATGGGCCTAATCATGAACATGTGTAATCGAAAAAAATTGTTGCCAGAGTGAAAATATTGCTGAGTAGCATCCTGAAGAACCTTCTTCTAGAATAATTCGCAGAATTGGAAAGCGTGGATCTAGGTGTGATACCACATGAGGTTATGAACAGGAGTAGCCACATAACCTGGCATCAGTACAGGATTTGTTATAAATTCCGCAGGAATACAGATGGACACTTACAGATGAACATTTCCTCCTGTACGAACATTTAATTGACGGAATTTCGAAGACTATTTAACTCATGCCCCAAATGGGAGTCAATGACAATCACATATTAATGATGTTTTATTTACAACCAATCACAGTCGTGTTTCGCCTAGAATTTACCAACTAAATTTTATCATAATATAAAAAGCACCTCCTTTTTAACATTCTGAATAGATCATAGCATTATTTTGCAGTGACTGACTCTCCAAGAAATACGGCTACCAGATTGTATATATAGTGCATGAATGTCAACACATACCGCATGCGGGAGTTAATATAAAAAACATTTGTAGCAATTGATTATACCACCAAAAAAAAAGAAACTACTGTTTGCAATTTCTTAAATGTATTTTATCCCAGAAAAAATATAACTGTCATATTTACATCATAGGACATCAGAAATGAATTAATATAGAGTTTGATGTGTTTTATTTTTTCTCCACTAGAGTGCATTCTTGCAATATTGCGTTCCTTTAGCAATAAATAATACGATCTGGTTGCAGTGATGAACGAAAGAAACAGATGAAGCGTACCAATCGTTTCTCATTTGTTTTCAAACATCGCCGTTTACATTAAATATATAACTATTTTAAAATAACTATGTTTAAATGATTTGCGAGTAAGTAAACAGCTTAATTTTATTCGTTAAATAGTCCTAGCAAATGCCACTCTTGATTTCCAAATTCTCTAGATAAATTCACTCCTCACTTCGTGAGTCGTGAATTTATCGATAATTTGGAAATCACTCGTGGCATTACTTGTGATAACACTGAGCAACAAAAAACAAACTTTATTTTGTCTCAGAAAGAAAAATATGTGATTCTGATAGTATTTTCTCCTGAATTCAAATATGATCGTTTTTTCTCCATCATGCAAGGTTTCCGAGAGACAGGAATTTATAATTTCAAACACTTTAATATTTTCTACATTCGTAACTACACAATATTCGAACATTCGGACTTACCTAGAAAGTAAGAAATGACGATTTTCTCCTATATTTCGCCTGTGGAGCATCCCTCTTGGTGGTCCAACAATAATTGGCCAGCATATTAGGATTCCATTTGTCTTGATATCTCTTTTCCATAGCTGAAATCATTTGAGTTAGCTCATTTTTTTTATTCTACAATGGACAAATGGACGAAAAAAGTTTATTAAAAAAAGTTATTTAAATCCATTAATTGAAATTGAAATAAAAAAACTGTGGGTGATAGAGAAATTCCGAATACGTATTTGAAAACACGATACAAAAACTGCCCTAAGTACAACTATTGGTACTCATAAGACAAAAATCATGTTGACCAGTGTAATTTTATTTGCTACAAATAATATTGTACATCACGTCGACTCGGTACGTCCTCTTTAAGGCTCATGGACGGAGCTTTTAGGGTGTATCCACAAATATTTGTACATGTTTTTACAATCCATGGATTATATAGAGAAATTGCATTCCCTTGAATACTGTCTTTTAGTAAACAAAGAAGAGTCTTACAGAGTTGTTCTAAGACAAATAGATAACTTGAGTAATTTAAAGCAGTCTGAATATAATACCCCTGTTTATAATGATCCATCCACAGTAATTCTGCTCGAGGGCAGGTCTTTTTCAGCAATCGTAGCATTTTCATGCTACGCGTTGTAGCTTTACTAGGGAATTATAGGTGTGGTAGCTTCACGTTGCTTTCCGCACAGGTGACAGATGATGATGATAATGATAAGGATAATTATGATGATGGCCGGATGATTTTTGGGGACCGTTGAGCCCTAAGCTTCCTGCAATTTGTCTCACAGGTGAGGAAAAACCTCACCCAGGAGCCTGTCCCGACCGGGAATCGAACCCGGATCCGCTGCGTGACAAGGCAGCACGCCACCTCGAGACCACAGCGCTGGATTTTATAATAAAAAAACATATATTATTAACTCACGGAAACTTTCAGTTTTCTTCAGTAAGTAAACTATAGGTAGCAAAGTGCAGAATATGAAATGTATGAATAGCCAATCTATAAGATGTTTCAATCGCAGAGGTACGATCAAGTGGCCAGTGTAGCTGTAAACGTGGCGAGCCTTAATAGCTGGTTTGCTCAGCTGGATGTCGCCACTTATTGTAGTTATGCGAACTCTTCACGATGCTAGGTGAAGTACCATGCATGGTTCTGAATTTCTTGAAAAATGTCTTCTCTCATGGGGACTCGAACCTCTGCGCTTTCTATAACTCTCGCCAATGTCACTTGGTTATGGCGAGAGACAGTTGCAATATAAAATACTCACACATCACCATCATCAGCATCAAGTGTTAGGCCTTAAGGTCTGTTCCTATCTCATGCTAGAATTGGTCTGTCCATGTTTTACTGGGCCTTCCTTCGTTTCTTCGTCCTAGTGGTTTGTAATGAAGAATCTGTTTCGGAATTATATTGTTATCCATTCTATTGATGCGGTCAATCCATTCATCTCAGTATTGTGCAATTCTGTCTAATAGTTTGAATATATGTAGTTCACTTCGTATATTTTTTCGATCTGTTATTGTACAGCCAGTCACACTCCTCAGACACCTCATTTCTGACGTTTCTATTCTTCGTTCCTGGTTTTTGGTTAAGATCCAGTGTTCCGATCCATATAGTAGTGTTGAAACCGTGATTCGTTTATAACATTTTAACAGTGTCTACTTTCTAGTTCCTTTGAGACTTCGTTTTATGGTGCCACACATATAATTAAATTTATTTATTTTGTTTTCAATGTCATACACTTTTTCTAATATGACAATATATCCCAGATAATTAAAATTGCTCACCTGTTCTATTGTTGTATACTCTAATTTGATTTTTGCTCTTAGTGGCTCACACCCTCGTAAAGCTAAAACTTTTCTTTTTAGAGTAGATATTTTCAAGTTGTGTTTCACATATTCTACTTAATTTGTAAATTGCCCTTTGTAAGCCATCTTCTATCTCAGATATCACATCCTTATCGTCTGCAAAATGTAAAGTATCTGATAAAATATTGTTAATTTTAAAATGTTCAGTTAAAGCAATTTACCAATTTTGTATGACTCCTGTATATGTATATATATATATATATATATATATATATATATATATACACGCTGTAATAGGATCTTGCCGACAAACTGATAGGGATGATAGGCTATGCAGAGATGATCATTTTTTGTGAAGGATCATATAGTCGCAACCACGTTGTTTATGAGTTTTTCGCAGATGAAGGTGTTCACCCGTAAGGGTCGGAATTGAATACCAACAATTGAAAACGTATCATTTTATTGAAAAAGACATGTATTTACAATAAGTGTTCAAACAGTCGGCTCTGTGCCTCATTGCATGTTTGATATCGTCGCAGCAACGATCGGCCAGCACGACCGATCATGGCAGGATTTTCTTTGACGTAGACAAAAAACATATTGTTTGAACACTTATTATAAAAAACATGTCTTTTTTCAATAAAATGATACGTGTACAATTGTTTGCATTCAATTCCGACCCTTACGGGTGAACATCTTCATCTGCGCATAACTCATAAATTACGTGTTTGCGACTACATGTTCCTTCACAAAAAGTGATCCTCTCTGCATGATCTATCATCGCTATCATTTTGTCGGTGAGGTCCTGTTACACCCTGTATATATTGTACACATACACATATAAACAAATAAGTACGTCAAGCAGGATCAGAATAAACTAAGCGAATTCTTCAAGGAGTCGTATTTATTGCCCGATTGTGCTGGTTTGCGGAATGTCTTTCTTTTTTAATTAAATACTATGTATTCAATTTCGTATTAAGCTTTAATAGTGATGGAAAAATGATGATGATGATGATGACTATAAACATAATTATAGGATTGCGGTTTGATTTAGTGCAACTCGCATTCTGTATTGATACGAAGCTATAAAAATAAGAATGAAACATGAAGTAGTATGGTGGGTTGTCTATACACCCAGGCTGGTGCTTAGCGGTGCATTCAGCGAAACAAAGGACGTCTGCTCTTTCAAAACAAAGCCCACTTTGTCTGGCTGTCGCTACTAGCAAATGACGCGTTCATCCCCTCACATCCATCTTAATCATCCAAATAAAATTCTATTTTAATTTCCCAATATTATATTTTGCAACTCATTTTGTAAACGTTAATCAAACCAAACAATCGCATGTATTAAATTTAGGTAAAGCGAGAAAACAAAATAAGATATCAAAAGGAATATACATACTAGATCACAAACATTTAATATTGTAATTATTTCTGGTGTTAAACTCAGTTTAGACTGAAATGTTTTGTATGTATTTTGTTTTTATCGAATTCCAAGAAATGTAACTGATGAGATTATTCTCATGAAAATTTTGTTAAAAATATTCTACAGAACTTCACGAATTCTACTTACTGCACACTGAAAATAACCATTATATGTATGTATGCATGTATGTATCCATCAATCCATCCATAGTAATTCTGCCCGAGGGCAGGTATTTCACTGCAATCATAGCATTTTCATGCTATGCTTTGCAGCTTTACTAGGGAGTGACGGATGATGATGATAGTGATAAGGATGATGATGGCCATATGATTTCGGGGACCGTTTGGACCTTAAAATTTTCCTAACATTTGTCTTACAGATGAGGAAAAACCCAGATAAAAACCTCACCCAGAAAAACTGCCCCGACCGGGGATCGAACCCGGGCCCGCTGCGTGACAGGGCAGCACGCTACCTCAAGACCATAGCGGTGGATTTCTCTCTCTCTCTCTCTCTCTCTCTCTCTCACTCTCTCTCTCGCTCTCTCTCTCTCTCTCTCTCACTCTCTCTCGCTCTCTCCCTCTCTCCCTCTCTCTCTCTCTCCTCTCTCTCTCTCTCTATATATATATATATATATATTTATTTATTTATTTATCTACCTATCTATCTATCTATCTATTTATTTGTTTGTTTAATGTTCGAATGGCCACAATTTTTTTCGGACCGTTTCCACATGTAGCGATCAATTAAAAAAAAAGTCCAGTTTCTTAACCAACAAAATCGGACCATTAGGAGTTGGGTAAACTCGTAGAAGCAAAACATTTAAATAATCGCTCTAACGCTCGCAATTGTTCAGCTTTCGTAACGAAACTCGGTATATGCCATTGAAATATAACGAGAAGTTATTCTCCAAAAATAAATTACTTCAGAATATTAGAAGTGAGAGTTTACGTTAAAGCTGAAATTTAAATATCGCTCTAGTGGCCGCCATTTTAATTTTCTTAAAATACCAGTGTCGGGCTGATCTAATATCCTTTTTATTGGTCTTCCAGGAAACCTCCAACCAGACAAAGGTAAAGTGATCCCACTACTGGCCTTAGGTATAGAAAATCGGCACGAAATGTCAGTCTTGCGTGACGGTTATATTTACTCCTAGAACAAGCATATGATACTCGTTTATGTTAGAGGTTATGCGCCTGTATATTCCTAAGGTCATTGTGAACACCAGAATGTTTGGATCTATGTTTACAAAATCCTGACCTCACCGGGATCAGAATATTATAGAGTATCATTTGTAATTTGATTATTTTGTTATTCATTCGGTAAACATGTTGTAACCTTTTTTTTTTTAATTTTGATTTATTTCTGCACGAAAAATGTCAAATATATTAACAGAATTTTTTTTGCATCACGTAAGGTTTTTTCTTTTCCATGTTCAAATTAAATATTTATTTCTCCTTGCATTATATATAATAGCCATAATCGTTTAAATTGCTGTGAAAACTACAGGGGCTTGATACAATATCAATTGTGCAATTAAAATATTTCAAAATAAATAAAAAACTACTAATATGCCTTAAACAGTGCCCTATTTTCTCCTCCGCTTAGCAAGAAATTAACAGTGAATTGGTTGATATTTGTGCTCCTGCTGAGGATTTTCTCCACCAAACAGTAGGCAAACTTGAATATATCACATTGACCCTGGTACCTCGTTTCCATCTCTTTTATGCCTCGATGGAATCTCTCGCCATTTTCTTCACTTAGTGCTCCTAAATTCTTTGGGAAATGTTGAAAATGAGAAGGAATTGTAACTTCAAGCTCATTATATCACAGTGCCCTGAATTTTTCGAGTATGGGTTTTACAATTTTCTCATATTGAACACCTTTAACATTACCCAGAAACTTCTCGATGGCGTCCTTGTATGATTCCCAAGTCTGCAGTTCCATGCCAGACAGGCAGGTTTTGAAAATAACATCCCTAATAAGTTTGCGAATCTTTGGCCACCAAAAAGTCTTCTTCACATTTGATTCAGACAGTAACAGATTTTTTTAATGTATTGGTAAAAAGGGACTTTTTTTCCAAAACTTTAACAAATTGCTTCATTGATCCTAGTTTTATGTGCAAATGAATTAGCAATATTTTTTTCAGAATCAACTAATGGGCGACTAATTACATTTTTTCCCCAGCACCAGTTGTTTTATTTTCGGCCAATTAGTAACTTTACAGTGTTTTTCCCTGGCTCAAAGCCCCAATCACACGAAAAACACGAGAAATGTCGTGTACCCCCCTTGTTGCGCCCCAAATAAAATACCACAGATTCAAGGTCACAGCACACGAATTACTTGTGCTCATTATATTTTATTTTTTCTAGAATAACACACATGTTTCTGTACGTTTCTTTCATGAACACTCACTGAACTACTGAAACTGAAGCTACTTTATCCTAATTATTCAGAAGAACGCCTTTACACGTATTTCTCTAGAGTCAATAAATAAACGCCAATCTGCCTGTTTATAAACTCTTCCTAGGCGACCATTCAAGCCAGGGGCATAACAACAGTACGCTACTTCCCCTCATTACGAATTTTTTTCAAGCCCATGTTTTCCCTTTACAGAGATTTAGGCGCTCCCCCCCCCTACAGGGAAGAATTTGAACCATACTAATTTAGTTACACTTGTTTTCGTATAGATGTCATTTTGAGTGGTCCGTGGTCAGCGTTCCGCCTCATACTGACATCTAGGAAACCAAGGTAGTACCAGGACGGGAAAATTCGGTAAATTTTGCTTAGAGACCTTTTCATTCAGGCTTAAGGATTTTTTACGAGCCTGAAAATCTTCATACTAGGGACCCACGGCTTAATATCCCTCCCGCAGGACTTGCTCCTTGGATTTTTCCGTCCTAAAAAATCCATCGACCACGGCCGGGTTTGAACCCGCGACACTCGGGACCAGAGGCTAGGAGCATAACCACTAGTCCACCGCGGCCGACCATTACGAAATAATTATTTAATTCTTTTTCACTATGTCTATACCTATACAAAGTTGTAGGCCTACCAGGAGCTAATGGATTGTCTTCTTTAAGTCTTGAACCTAAAAGTTCTTTCTTTCTTTTGTAAGACTCAAATCGCGTACCAAATCGTTTAATTTTGATTAATTGATAGGACGCAGTTTGTTGTCATTTGATTATCGGGACAAATTGAAATATGTGCTCGAGGTAGATGAATTGCTGATACTAATCTCTTGTAATTTTGTTGGTGGTATTGGAATTGTAATATCTTATTGCTTCCGCAGTTTTTCTCCGGAACTGTAGCCCATGATGTAACCAGGGTAGGGTCGTAAGATGAACCTATCCTTAGTTAAACACAACGACACACTAGTTTGAATAAAATGAGTGATTATATTAGATTATATTATTAAATTGTATTATATGTTAGGTGTTTACATATTTAATACAGCACATATGTACCGCATGCTAGTGGTGGACAGCACGCTTTCAATGTTTCTGTTTAAAATATAATTGTGCAAAATCTGTACGTGATACGCAAAAATTAGTACGTTCCGTCATCAGGGTATTTTACTTGACTTATTTGCATTAAAATACGAGGTGTATCATGCTGCAAAATCTTCCCAGGCCTGTATAAATGTAAGCAATTTTTACATACAAATGTCTATCACATTACTATTCACCCACCATAGAAAGGCTCCTGTAGTGGATATAGTATTTCTTGCTATTTAAGAACGTCCACTTTTATGATATTCTTTGACGCACTTGCATTTCTGACGTACTATAAAATATAATTGTTCTGCTGGCACTTCTTTACATTACGTAAACTCGTGCGCCTTGCATTGACTTACTCTCTGCAAGACCAAAACACTTAAAATCGGTGTTGCATTGTAATAATAGTATTAGTAATATAATAATCGTATTCAACTTCACGGTTTAGGCTTATTTACTAGCCTGTTCCGGCTCAAAATTGCTGCTCTTTCCATCTTTTCTTTGGTCTTCTCAAACTTCTTCCTCGTGGTGAATATTTGTATGCTACGTTTGGTATTCTATTGTTAGTCATCCTTGCCAAGTGTTCTTTCCAGTTTGTTCTGTATTCATCTATTATTGTGTTAAATTCCTCTACTTTTAGTTGTCTTATTTCTGTGTTATGTTTTTTGTCTGTTCTTTGATATCCTGCTATTGGTCTGAGGAATCTCATTTCAGCAGCTTGTATTCCGGCAGATTGTTGTGTTGTCACTGTCAGTAAAATAATAATAATAATAATAATAATAATAATAATAATAATAATAATAATAATAATAATAATAATAATAATATCAATTTATTTAAACTGATGGAGTTAATATCATTAGGTCTTCTCTTCAACTTCAAAATATTTAATTATACATCTATTAAGAATTAAAACTACGAATATTAAGCATAATTAAATAACATATAATATATAAAATATCGTAGAGCCCAAAATTAAAGTAAAAAAAATACAGTAGATTATCCTGCAACTTGATTATATACAATTTTGACTTCGTTATGAAAGAATAAGTTATAAAAGAATAGTAAAACAATTCCCTAGAGTTTTAAGTAAGCGTTCACTAAGTTTTTAAAAATGTTGGGTAGTCCGTGATATCAGAAGGCATGGTAGACAAGTAGACGAAATAAGAAAGGAGAGAATACTGATATGCTTAGAATGGAGGCACAGCGCTTTTAAGTTCAATAATGAATCAAGGCGATTTAAAAAGAAAAGAGGTGGGAAGTGTTATTCAAAAAGTAGTCACAATCTATCTTCGTCTATCTTCATATCATAGCACATTAACTAACAGAAATGTTAGGAGTATGTATGCATATTTTTATGAAAAGTAAAAAAAAAACCTCTTTTCAAGTAAGTAATTGGAAAATGTGTAATATGTAAATTATATGCCTATACTTGTTTTTGTAAAGGTCTATTAGAAGTTATTTCAACCTATGTAAAAGCATAAAATCCTACAGATATAAGAATAGAACTAGTTTTTTTAATCCTAGTTTTATAGAAAAATGTAGGGAATAATATTTCAATATTTCTATATGACAAGTAAACCCATCTATCAGACAAAATGTCTAGTATCGGAAAACCTGTTCCGCTATGAAATCTCTCTTATGCATCTGTCTGTCTGACGCTAAGCCCTTGCAAGGACGTTTTCATATCATATTTTATTCCGATGGTAATTTTTTGCGGATTTTCTCTCATTCTCTTTTTACCCTTATTAATTTTGCAACCAATGGATGATTTTGTTTAAATCATCAATATTTTACTATTTTTAAATATACAGGAGTATTTTAAAATATCTTCGGAATTATCATAATTTATACTTCTAGGCTAAGTGGTAATTGACCAGCCTCATGGGCTAGTGGTCAGGCGTTTCTGACTACAGTTCATGAGGCCCTGATTTCCATTCCCGGTCAAGCCATTGGATGTTTTCTTAAAGGGAATTATTCCTTTGGTTATTCATGGTCTGGAATTTAGATTAAGTTTAAGTTAAGGATTCTTCTGGCGTTTCATTATTATTTATCACCCATCATATCATAAGTAATTCCACGAGTGATTTCCAAATTTATCTACAGAATTTGGAAATCAAGAGTGACATTTGTTAGGACTATTTAACGAATAAAATTAAGCTGTTTACTCACAAATCATTATTTAACCATAGTTATTTTAAAATATTTATATATTTAATGTAAACAATTTTATATGAAGTTTGATTTAATAGTAATATTAAATAGATTATTCATTTGATTGGCGATGTTCGAATACAAATGAGAAATAATTGGTACGCTTCATTTGCTTCTTTTGTTCATCACTGCAACTAGATCATATTATTTATTGCCAAAGGATCGCAATATTGTAAGAATGCACCCTAGTGGAGAAATTTATAACCAACATTATAGGTATTAATTAATTTCTGATGTCCTATGATGTAAGTATGTCAATTATATTTTTCTGGAACATCATTTCCTGGAAAATAATTCGTTTAAGAAAGTGAAAACAGTGGTTTCTTTTTTTGTGGTATAATCAATTGCTACAAATGTTTTTATATTATCTCCTGCATGCAATATGAGCTGACATTCATGCACTATATATACAATCTGGAATCCGTATTTCTTACAGGGTCAGTCACTGAAAAATAATGCTATGACCTATTCAGAATGTTAAAAAGGAGATGCTCTCTGTAATATGATAGACTTTGTTTGATAAATTCGAGGCAAAACACGACTGTGATTGTTTGTAAATAAAAAAAATCATTGAAGTGTGATTGGTCATTGACTCCCATTTTGGGCATGGGACAAATAGTCGGAGTAACGTAATCCCGCCTTCAAGGTGCCCAACCTAAGAAATCGATTACCATTTTGCCAAAGCCAGGGCAGAAAGCCAGAAATGACGTAAGGGACAACCTAATAGCGTTAGACAAAAAAAAAAAGAAAGCTTAGTGGTCTGATGCGGTCTCCAACTATATCATGAGAGGTCGTCCGAAAATCTTTTTATCGTGGTGCGAAATTCTCAGGTATTTCGGTTCTCAATGTTGGAGATATCTCTTTTTACACAAGCATTTGAGAATTTTTAGTAATGCATTTGTACACCTGCGATCTAAAATTGTATAGGATGTGAGTCTACCGCTGTGGTCTCGGGGTAGCGTGCTGCCTTGTCACGCAACGGGCCCGGGCTCGATCCCCGGCCGGGACAATTTTTCTGGGTGACGTTTTTATCGGGGTTTTTCCTCACCTGTAAGACAAATGTCAGGAAAACTTTAAGGCCCAAACGGTCACCTAAATAATATGGCCATCGCAATTATCATCATTCATATTCATCTTAGGTTAAGCTTAGGATTAGGGACTCTCCTGGCGCACCATTATCATCATCATCATCATCATCACCCATCATATCATCGGGGCAACATAACCCCGCCTTCCAGGCGCCCCAACCTCAGAAGTGGGTTACAAGTACGCCATGCCAGGAGAGAAACCAGGAATGCCGAAAGACAAACCTGGGGCATTTGGAAAAAAAATGGTATAGGATGTATCTGTCTCAAGGGATTCATGCTTGCAACATCGCAAGTAGAAGAGTGGTTCAAAATTGGCAAACAAGATCACCATCACGATGTTTTCTAGAAAAAATGTATATTTTTATTAAGAAAATTTACAATGTTAATTAACATTAAAAAATTACAATGTGAACATCGGTAGGCCCTGCTCTATCAAAGAGAAGTAAAGTGATTCCATTTTTGTGTTTACGAGGCCCTTATGGTAGTAGGAGGTTAAGTCTCCCACTTTTCTAGACAATCAGCACTTGATGCCAGCCGGGTTGTCAGCCCTGCGTGACGGCCGCCTTTACCACCAGAACGAGCGTCTGGTACTCATTTTTGTTAGAGACTTAGTCGACTCCAGAACCGGGTGCCGAGAGAAGATTTGGAACAGTTTAAAAATCCTGGCCCCACCGGGACTCGAACCCTCGACCTTCCGGCTTGTAGTGTATTGCCTTAACCAAATACAGTACGGCGTGTCCCCATACTCTTTCAATACTTTTTTTAAATGGTATCGTACTTGTAGTGTTGAAGTTAATAGGCAAAGAACTACATGTTATTCATTTATTCAAACTTTTCTATCATCTCTAGTGAAGTTAATCATAATTTTAAATTGTACAATTTTAGTTTTGTTTTATTTCATGTCGCTGTTTGACAATATAAGGCAATTAGCACCGGAATTGAAATTTGACGTGAATGGGTGTACCACTTTTGCCAAGAGGCCTCTTATTTCAATACTGAGATCTTTTGTATGGATTACATCTATAATAAGGCATCCACGGCGTTATGTACCTTTTGAAGGAAGCAGTTCTCAGGATTTTACGCCCTTAAATGTCATAAACCACTGCTGTGTTTGACCTTTAAATCAGAGGCGAGCATGGAACAACCGTGGTAGAATAAAGTGTACCGAGTAGCCAACAACTTAATCCTTTCATATCCAATGTGTATTAGAGTATTAAAAATCTCTTCATTTTTTAAATAATTTACACACGCACACACACATAGTCGTGTGTGTGTACATATATATATATATATATATATATATATATATATATATATTTAAAATTAGATAAAGTAAGAAATAATACAATAAGCTAAATAATGAATGTAGAAAAGGATATTGTACAAGAGATTGAAGAAATCCAGCTAAGATGGTATGGACATAAAATGAGAAGAAGGGACACAGAAACAAACAATGAAGTATTGAAATGAATACCTCCTGGAAAAGGGAAACGTGGTAGATCAAAGCCAACGTGCATAAAGGGAATTCAAGACAACTTGAAGAAGAAAAATATGTCAAGCAGACCTGGAAGTGTGGAAGAAAATAATTGTATATTTTGGTTGAGGATACCTTCTCTTTAATTTGCTTACTTGTTATAGTGGCTACAGGTGTCAGTGAAGACAGATTTCTCGCTAAATCTTGTAATAATGGAATATATATATATATATATATATATATATATATATATATATAAGGAAAATAAGTGTTTGTATTGGATTTGCCTGGTGGTGTAATGGGTAGCACTCTCGAGTACCAATCGAGAGGTCGGGTTCAAATCCCGTCCAGGCATTTATTTTTCTTATGTCATATTAAGCTTGCATTGCTCAATGTCAAACATTTAATTATAACATCGATAAAGCGTCACTGCTATAAAGTAAACATATTCTCTTTAATTTTCTTACTTGTTATAGTGGCTACCAGGTGGCAGTGAAGACCGAGTTCTCGCTGCATCTTGTAATAATGGAGAATATATATAAGAAAAATAAGTGTTTGTATCAGATTTGCCTGGTTGTGTAATGGATAGCACCCTCGAGTACCAATCGAGAGTTCCGGGTTCAAATCCCGTCCAGGCATTTATTTTTCTTATGTCATATATATATATATATATATATATATATCTTAATATACACAAATTTCGTGTCACGTTGTTTGTCCGCGATGGAATCCAAAACTATTGAACCGATTTTAATAAAATTTTGCACACTGTGTGCAGTTTGATCCAACTTGAGACTTAGGGTAGTTTATAACTAAATTTATAGTCGCATTATTTTTTTATTGCAAATTATTAGTTTATTATTTAACAAAGCGTTATAATTATCTGTGAGTTCCATATGGTTCTAACAGATGGCGGTGTAAGGTAGTTATAATTATTTGTGAGTTCCATACGATTCTAACAGATGGCGATGTAAGGTAATTTGGTAAGGTAATTGGTTTATTATTTAACAAAGAGAGATCAGATAGCTGTGCCTTTTGTTGCAATCGCGAATTTCAATTGAATTACAAATATTGATTATTTCATAATTTAAGTGTGTTCAGTGTTTATTTTATTTTCAATATTATTAATTTCGTGTGTATTAGTTTTAAGTAATCTGGCTGAAAGACAGCAACTTAATTAAAATTTTTAACGTATATCTTAGCCACAGCAACGCGTGGGCGGGACTTCTAGTATGTATATATATATACACATTTGCGGCCCATTTCTTTAATTTTATATCCTCAAAAATGTGTTCTGAAGGTTTATGTTTATTTGTAAAGTGAAGATTTGATTTAAGAAATAAGGTCTTAAAGCGTTAAAAATTAACCACCATAGAGAAATCTTGTTTATAAAAGAATTGGATGATTTTCTGTAGAGAATATCGTGATGGCAAATTACTTCCACCCTGTATATGAGTACATATAATATTGATATAGGTTTTAACGTGAGAGCCAACAAGTGTACAAGAATTTTCTGGTAAAATATATACCTAACCAGTCGAGTTCACTTGTGTATGTTTGCCAGACAGAAGTGCATCTTTTTGCTGCAAAAATAAATCCGCCATGATCTGCCCCAACAAGCTGCTGTCGGATGGAGATGAATTATGGAGATTTCCCTAACAATACAGTCTAGACTTGAGCAATAATTCATTCTCTCATTCAGCTATCAAATTCATTCCTACAACCGGGCCAAACCATAGTCTGTACATTATTCTTGTGCTCTATCCAATCTCTTCCATTTTTAAATTCTATGCAGGTTATCAGAGTTAAAGCGATGAAGCCAAAAACAATAGAAATATATTAATTTATGTATTAGCAAATAATCACCATTCGAAAGGATATATATATGACATAAGAAAAATAAATGCCTGGACGGGATTTGAACCCGGACCTCTGGATGTATATTCCAGTGCGCTACCACTTACGCTACTAGGCAAATCTAGCACAAACATTTATTTTTCTTATATATATATATAATTACGAGATGTAGCGGGAACACCTAGTTGCTCCTAAAACAAGTAAGCAAATTAAAGAGACTTTTAACTCATGCCACAAATGCTAGTCATTGACCAATCACGTTTCAATGAATGTTGTTTTACAACCAATGACAGTCGTGTTTCACCTCGCTCTTTATCGATTTCTCTTTATCAGCTCCTGCTTTTGTGATAAAGAAAACTCCTCCTTTTTAATGTTCTGAACAGGTCAAAACATTATTTTTATTCCAGCAAGTACATTGCACATAGCAAAAATGAAAAGATTCCTTGATTTTACTGAGTTGTTTACTAAAAAAATAAATGAATAACCCGTAATGTTGATTATGATATATAGTTTGATGTGTTTCATTATTTCTCTACTTGGGTACATTCTTACAATATTGCGATCTTATTTGGCAATAAATAATATGATCTAGTTGCAGTGAATGAACATAACCTTACATTTCTGATTTGTTTTCAAACATCGCCGTTTACATTAAGTACATAAATATTTTAAAATAACTATAGTTAAACAATGATTTGTGAGTATAGAACTTAATTTTATTCTTTAAATAGTCCTAACAAATGCCACTCTTGATTTCCTAAATTC
Organism: Diploptera punctata; assembly: GCA_030220185.1. NCBI lineage: Eukaryota > Metazoa > Arthropoda > Insecta > Blattodea > Blaberidae > Diploptera > Diploptera punctata. Next base: position 352,623 of record JASPKZ010003831.1, on the reverse strand, counting down.
TCTTGATAATTCACTCCTCGCTTCGTGAGTCGTGAATTTATCGATAATTTGGAAATCACTCGTGGCATTACTTATGAATATTTTTACTTCATAACAGTGACGCTTTTCCGATTTGTAATTAAATATCTGTCATTGAGCATTGCTCAATGTTAAACATTTAATTATAGCATATATATATATATATATATATATATACACACACGAAAAGAAAAATAAATGCCTGAGTCGGGATTTGAACCAGAGTTTTCTAAACTCTGTATACATTTAGCGCTCTAACCATCTGAGATACTCAGGAATCATAACACAAACATTTATTTTTCTTATATAAATATATAGCATTCCCAATTTACACGAGAGGTAGCGGAATATCGTTCCAACTGCCATCTAGTGGCCACTATAACAAGTTAGGAAATTTCTTTTACAGCAGTAACGCTTGTATATGTGGATGTTATAACTATATTTTTTACATTTAGCAATGAAGGGTAATATGACATGAAAAGAAAAATAAGTGCCTGAGTAGGGATTTGAACCCGAGTTTCTAAACTCTGTTCGTTTAGCGCTCTAACCATCTGAGCTACTCAGGAATCCTAACACAAACATTTATATATAATTCATGCGGAAGTCCACGCTATCGCCGTAAGTACAGCAATAGGCGTATTGATATTATCTGCATTAACAATAAAAACGTACTGGAAAACAGAGACACTATTATTCGTTTTAAATCCTTAATAAAAAATCTGAGAGAGGTATTGAAGAAAATACATTAACAAAATTTCTGTGACCATTTTTTTTGTGAAGCGGCATCAACTATTATTTTTGTAATTAACGTAGGTCCATAAAATAGAAAGATCAGTATAAATAGAAATTATAAGTTTTATAATAAAATGTCTATGTGCTCTTTTATTGAAACATCTATGTCAACAACTTGCATAGTATTTTACCTTTCCATCTAAGGATTTTTTTTTGTATGTGTTGATCCACCGTCATGGTTACAGGGTACGGGTCCCGGGTTCGAAGTTTCCCGCGTCAGGTTAATCGGAGATTTTCCTAACCTACAAAACAAATATCAAGAAACTTTAAAGCAAACTGTTTGCAAACATCATCGGGTCGACATAATCATAATTTTCATATTTGCTATTTTCTGTATAAATATGAGTGAATAGTGTATTTCGTCTTAATGTAGTATTCTCTTGGAAGAGAACCTGGATTAAGCATGATCAGTCATGCGGGTAGGTGCTACGTGTGCTTGTGTGTTCAAAAAGATCCTTCTCCCGCGCGGCGTGGACATGTAAAAATAACTACAGTAAAACTTGTCCAAAGCGGAATCGCATGGGACCATTTTTTTCATATTAGACAACATCCCGCATTATAAAAAAATAACCAATCTTAGATTATAGAGATTTTTATGTACCTTGGATTAATTGCAGTTTCGCTGCCGTTCGAAAGTGAAGTATAGTATGTACGAGCGACTTTGTCAGTAACGCGCGAAGAAAAACAGTCTCATTTCGTCAGCGTTAAAAATGTCTCTTAGGTGCGTATCCTGAAATTAAAGTATGCAGTTTCAGTTTCCACTCACCAACTATACTTTCGTCCACATCCTTTGATTCCCCGCAAATTTCATTCCACACTACATTGTGTCGTCATTTAAAACTGTCCACAACCACCCTGAAGATGCCTTGAAATAGTTGTTCCCTAGGGATATAGCAACAACAGCTAGAGCTTGACTTGGGAGTATCGGTCCGGAAAAATTGAGATTCTTTTTATCGTAGACTTGTAAAGCACACATCATTGATTTCATTTCTTTCTCTTCATTTGACCATTTTCTTGCAACCATTCATTCGTTATTTTTTATTTTCGTTTTAAAATCTCACAAACTTGGGTTTTTCCACAATTTAATTTAGTCATTATTTCGCTTACTGAGAGTTAGTTTTTCTATATCTTCAATCACTTTAACTTTTTCGTTTAATGACAATGATACATACGATTTGGTCATTTTTATTCCGTAAATTCAGAACGCTACATGTGAAATACACGTATACAATCGGTGTCAGATCTAGAACTAATGTAAGATTTCTACAGTGCACTGGTTATTTGTAAGACAGATGTCACACGCCAAATATTTGTTAAATGAACCTGTATTTCGCAAAACGGGTATGCAGTGAGGCCGAAAGCAAATTCCAGATACAGGTAGAAACTCTACTTCTCCCGGCGGAAGGGATCATCTGCTATTGTTAATTCGCCTAATGGAAATTCAACGAAGTGGAAACAATTTAATTCTCTCTCTATGTCTCCGCCTTATAAACTTATTTTTTTTCATGAATTCTGTAGAAATATCCTTCCGTTTTCGCGTTGGACAGATTCCGTTTTATACAAAATAAATTCACCTAAAATTACTATTATTTTGCCGGGACCAATAAATTTGTTCACATTGGACAGATTTACACATTATTCACGTTCCGGATTAAACAAGTTTTACTGTATAAAGTGGTTGGTTAAACCACGCTGAAAAAGTATATGTATTGTAAATTTTATATTAAAATTTTCAGTTTTGTATTATTTCAAATAAATAAATAGTAAATTAATTAAATTTCATTATCAGATACAAAGGTAAATGTCTTCACATGCTGTATTAGCGACGTTCACATTTTCTGGGAACACAAATAGTTAATAATAAAAAAAATCAGAATTAAAATAAGATGTATTTAAATTCCAAGGCGGCTCCGTGGCGCTAGCGGTTACACGCTCGCCTCTTACCCCTAGAGTCGCGAGATCGAATCTTGGTCATTCCATGTGGGTTTCGTGGTGGAAGAAACTGAGCTTGCCACAATTTCATTCCACCATTTCTCCATATTCATCTCTTCAATTTCGTTTAATTTCATTCATCTGCCCCTGTGATGCTGCGTCACGCATGGTCGGTCGGCACCCTTTTTATTCACAACCCTCTATATAAGGGGTTCATCTCATCTCATCCCTCGACCCGACCCTGAATTGCACAAGTTGAGAATATTTATTCTTCTTCGGCTTTCCCCCCACTTATAGGTTTGCCGTCTTCAGTTTCCATTTAACTCTATCATTCCAATATCCTTCTTACAAATCCCTATCATCGATTATAGTTCTGACATAAGTTTTCCATTTCCATCTTGGTCTGCCACGTTTATTTCTTCCAGGGGGTGACCATTGGTATATGTTTTTTGGACATCTTTCATCTTCCATTCTCTGTACATGACCATACAATTTAAGAGTTTGATTTTCAATCCTCTTAACAACAGATGTGGTGACATTCATTTCTCTCCAAGGGAATTCATTTCTTATTTTATCCTGTCTTGATTTTTGAAGGCTTCTTCTAAGATAATCAAATTCTACTGTTCTAATTTTATTGTTTTGTAATTCCGTCAAAGACCAAGTTTCACTTCTATATGACAAAATATTCTGTATTGTGCTCTTATAAATTTTCATCTTACTTTCCTTTGTAATATTTTTGTTCCAAATTATTTCATGCAATGTCTTAGTTGCTTTTTTGCTATTGCAGGATATTTATTTATTTATTTATTTAAATTTCTATTATTAAAGACAATATTATACAATATTTAAAATGAGTTCATAATATATTGATGATAATAGAAAGGAAACCCAGATGTTTCTTGTTTCTCTTATTCGATTTTGTTACAGCGTCCTTAATACTCTCTTTTTCCAAAAAGTACTACATTTTAGTAGTCCTAATATTCAAATTAAAAAATAATTTAAGCCTATTTAGTTAACGATTTGCAAAATATATAGTCTAGCCTATCTAACTAATACATTTAAGTGCGTAACTGATAGTTAAAAAAAGTTTTCTGTATTCTGTTGTACTTCATTTACCACACCTTTTCACAGTATACTATTACAATTTTGGAAATTTAAGTTTAAATAGATTCTATAATCTCAAGTCAATATTGTACACTGTGTTGCATTTATGTTCATCAAACCATCCATCCATCCATAGTAATTCTGCCCGAAGGCAGGTCTTTCACTGCAATCACATCACTTTCATGCTATGCTTTGCAGCTTTACTAGGGAATTCTAGGTGTGATAGCTTCCCGTTGCTTTCCACACCGGTGAAGGATGATGATGATGATGATAAGTATGATGTGATGATGATGGCCATATGATTTCGGGGACCGTTTGGGCCTTAAAGCTTTCCTGACATTTGTCTTACAGGTGAGGAAAAACCCCGATAAAAACCTCACCCAGAAAAACTGTCCCGAGCGGGGATGGAACCCGGGCCCGCTACGTGACAAGGCAGCACGCTACCTCGAGACCATCAAACTATAATATACTTTAATTTATTTTAAGATTGATAAATATTTAAGCTGTATTTTATACATATGGCTGATAGATTAGTACACTGAATTGAATTATAATTCTCTCTCTCTCTCTCTCTCTCTCTTTCTCTTTCTTCTCTTTCCTTTCTTCTCCTCTTTCTCTTTCTCTTTCTCTTTCTCTTTCTCTCTCTCTCTCTCTCTCATCCATCCATAGTAATTCTGCCCGAAGGCAGGTCCTTCACTGCAATCATAGCATTTTCATGCTATGCTTGCAGCTTTACTAGGGAATTGTGTAGGTGTGGTAGCTTCATGTTGCTTTCCACACCGGTGAAGGATGATAATGATAAGGATGATGGCCATATGATTTCGGGGACCGTTTGGGCCTTAAAGTTTTCCTGACATTTGTCTTACAGGTGAGGAAAAACCCCGATAAAAACCTCACCCAGAAAAACTGCCCCGACCGGGGATCGAACCCGGGCCCGCTGCGTGACAAGGCAGCACGCTACCTCGAGACCACAGCGGTGGACTATATATATATATCAGGGTTTTTCCTCACCTCTAAGACAAATGTAGGAACACTTTAAGGCCCAAACGGTCCCCGAAATCATATGGCCATCATCATCATTATCATCATTATCAACATCATAATCATCCTTCATCGGTGTGGAAAGCAACGGGAAGCTACCACACCTACAATTCCCTAGTAAAGCTGCAAGCATAGCATGAAAATACTATGATTGCAGTGAAGAGACCTGCCCTCGGGCAGAATTACTATATATATATATATATATATATATATATTCCTTTGGTATTTCTCTTAGCTTGTTTATTGTCTATTATTGTTATCATTTTAATAACCATTAACATATTACTGTTATTGTTGTCTGCATGTCTATGTGGGGCAGGAGTACTCCACTGCAAGAATTGCTTAACCAAGCTCTTTTAATTACGCGTATTTCCCTACAAATTGCCAGGAAATTACAATTGATTTGCTTAGAGATACCAAGTAGGCAACTAAGATATTATTTGGATGTGAAAACCCTATTACATTTTTCCCAGAGACTCTAATTTAACTTGAGATTCTTTTACAGGTCCAATATTTTCAGACTCGAGACCCATAGCTTCAAGTATCTCCTGGAAGAATCGTTCCTTGAGTTGTTCACCCTAAAATACTTCGACTTCGACCGGATTTGAACCCATGACTCTTGCGAATATAGACAAGAACTTAACCCCTGAGGATTTTAGATTAGATTAGATTCGATTCGATTTATTTAGCCTGGTGGAGTTAAGGCCAAGTGGCCTTCTCTTCCACTCACCAGGATAAACATATATTACATCAGAATATAACAATCTCAATTGACTCTAATATTAAATACTAAATAAAAAGTTGATCAAAAAGATAATATATATTATATTACGATCTATAATGCAACCAGTTAATGTTAGTTAAAATTAAGAATAAAACTAATAATAAATTGTATACAAGCAAGACATGTTAAATTGTCCCTGTCTAATGTATATAAAAAACAAAGAAAGATAATGAGATATAGAAAACTAATTTTACGATTATTCAATATTTAAAACAGAACAAAAGAAAATATTTGTTAATCTTAATATTATTTTCATAAATAATTAAATGTATTAATTGTTAAAAGAATACTATCAGTGAGGTGTAAAAGTTAGTTTGTTATTAAATAATTCTTTAGATTGTTTTTGAAAGATGCTATAGTTTGACAGTCTCTGACATAGGGCGGAAGGGAATTCCATGTTTTGATAAGTGAGACCGTAAAAGATAATGAATAATGTACAGTGTGATGAGGAGGGATATAAAGGACAATGTGCTGGTGGGATCGAGTGTCAAGATTATGTGTGTCGGATAGTCTGATGAAGCGGTGTGATAAATAATTAGGCGATGATGTGTGAAGTATTTAATAGAGAAGGGATAGGTAATGGACAGTTCTACGATCTCTTAGACGAAGCCACGATAATTGTTCCAGGGACGGTGTAACATGGTCAAATTTTCGAATACCACAAATAAAACGTGCGCAAGAATTATCAACACGTTAAACTCTTTGAGTGAAAACAATATTTAAGTCTGTTGCTGGCTGTATTTCAATGTTACTGTAGTTCGTTCTGGTTGAGATTAAGATGGCTTTTCATTCCACCAAGCTAAATAAATATAAAGAAATGAATGTCAGTGACGCAGGAACTGCGTTCATTAAGCGAATACCTCATAAAATCGAATTTATGGTCCCATTTTCCTGGTTTACGGAATGTGTATTTCTTTGTTAAATTGGAGATACTCAATTTCTGATGCCAGCTTATTTAAAAAGAGTCGGATTACAGTGAAACAAATCATGCATAACCACCAATTATTACTTATTTGCTTATTGTTGTATTATTTGATACCAATTTAAATAATATCTACTGATTCACAGAAATAAACGTAATTGGTTTGAACATATACAAAGAATGCCAAATAATCGTTTATCAATACAGCTGCTTCATTATAGGCCTCTAGGCTGAAGAAATGTAAGAAGACCAAAACGTCGTTGAAAAGACGACCTGCAACTGCAGCATACAGTGCACCGGGGAGCGGAACGGACCAACAGGCCATATCTTGAAGATGATGGTGATGCATTTTCTGTTACTTTATTTAAAATATTAAATACATTATTGTATCTTATTAGATACATTTCCATTTAAAAGTTTAATTAAATTGTATGGTATACAGTTCGAAGAACCTAATATGATTTTTAGCCATTTTTAATTTCGGTGTCCGGTAAGCACCCATTTCTAATGTTCGGATTTCGTTGATTTTTGGAGACCGCCCTCCTCGGTTTATTTTAGTAGCATGTACTGAGTTTAGTTGAAACATCGAAAATTGAGACCGCTTGAGCTGCTTTAAATTTTTTGCTTCAGGTGAACTCCTACACCTAATATTTCGACGAGCTCGATCTTACTTTTCTTAAATTAATTGCTATGTTGTGCCAAGTATGTTTTCGATGAAACAAAAATTGCGTACTGTAGAGCGTGAACGGACAAAAACAAAAAAAGCACACACGCATACACGCGCACACACGCACACACGCACACACACACACACATATATATAGTCCTAATAAATTGAATAGCCTTATAGTGCATTTGATGAATGCAGGGGTGGTATGAGCGCATACTTGTGTGTATGTGTGTGGGGTGTGTATGTATATGTGTGTGTTTTTTTTCTATTTTTTAAATTTATTTTGTAGCAACTTTTTAAAATTATTAATATACAAACTGAGACCTTTTTTATATCTGTACACATGATCTTTTCATGGATTAGTGTAGATGTGAATTTTTATTGGGCATGTTGTGTTTACATAGATTGTATATATATATATATATATATATATATATGTGTGTATGTACTCAGAGTTCCGGGTTCGAATCCCGTCCAGATATTTATTTTTCTTATCATGCCATATATATGTATATTGTTTTATACATTTTATGAAGGTCTGTAGCCATGTAGGTATTTGTTTATATTATCTTAATTTTTGTTTTTTTATTCATGGAAAAATAATGCACGTATGGCCAAGCAGGCCCGTGTGAAACGTAAATTCAAATTAATTTTTTTCTTAAAAAATAATAAATTCCATTCCATAACTAGCATATTTTGGTCATGGTCATTTTCGGTGTCTGGTAGATAGGATCGATGAAGATCTGTAAAAATTATTCCAAAATATTTCATGAGAAGAACCTCAATAGCTTCATTCCTTCGGGATTCGCTAAATGATATCCTAAGTAGTTTACAAATTGCCCCTTATCACTAATATTAAAATTATAAATTCGTTGCGAAAGAACGGGAATTGGGGACGGTAGAGAAATTTTGAAATTTTCTCTAGGTTAACCTCCAATCCTAAATGTCAGATTTTTTTTTTTTGGTAACTAACTTGATTCTATTTATCTTAGTTAAATGTTATGTTCTAAGTTTGGTTGCGGAAATAACATAATAAAATATTTTCATGGTCACAAACCCAATAGCTTCATTCCTCCAGAATCTGCTAATAATTATAAATAACCCTTATAAACTTGTATAACATACCTTTTGCTTGCAGTTGTGAGGGTTTTTGATTCTCCGAATTTGATCATGGTTCAATTATTTAAATGTTCATTGTCATTGGGTCGGCCGCGGTGGACTAGTGGTTATGCTCCTATCCTCTGGTCCCGAGGGTCGCGGGTTCAAACCCGGCCGGGTCGATGGATTTTTTAGGGCGGAAAAATCCAAGGAGGAAGTCCTCCGGGAGGGACTTTAAGCCGTGGGTCCCGAGTCTGAAGATTTTCAGGCTCGTAAAAAATCCTTAAGCCTGAATAAAAAGGCCTCTAAGCAAAATTTGCCGAATTTTCCCGTCCTATTACTACCTTGATTTCCTAGATGTCAGTATGAGGCGGAACGCTGACCACGTACCACTCAAAAATGGCATCTATACGAAAACAAGTGTAACTAAATTAGTATGGTTCAAATTCTTCCCTGTAGGGGAGAGCGCCTAAATCTCTGTAAAGGGAAAACATAGGCTTACAAAAAATTGTCATAAGTAATGCCACGAGTGATTTCCAAATTATCGATAAATTCACGACTCACGAAGTGAGGAGTGAATTTATCTAGAGAATTTGGAAATCAAGAGTGGCATTTGTTAGGACTATTTAACGAATAAAATTAAGCTGTTTACTCACAAATCATTATTTAACTATAGTTATTTTAAAATATTTATATATTTAATGTAAACGGCGATGTTTGAAAACAAATGAGAAACGATAGGTACGCTTCTACTGCTTCTTTTGTTTATCACTGCAACCAGATCATACTATTTATTGCCAAAGGAACGCAATATTGTAAGGAGGAGCTTTCTTTAATATGGTAATTATAACACTGATAAATATTTGGTGAAACACGACTCTGATTGGTTGTAAAACAGAAATCATTGAAACGTGATTGGCCATTGACTCCCATTTGGGGCATGAGTTAAATAGTCATTGGAAATTGATAACGTTTAAAATATTATCTTTTAAAATAATTATCTAGTGTCGCACTTTACTAATCTGTAGGCAGATTTTGTATTCTTAAAATTTATTTCTGTTGCTTAATATATTTAGAAGCTCAACTTCATCCAATATTGTTATAAGGAATGACAGAGTGCCTTGAAGAAAAGTAAATTGGAAGTATTCTGCGTCCATTTGGTCGAGGAATACTGCATTTGAAATGAAGTAGCAAATAGTCATGGAGAGTAAAGCTTTCAGACAGTGTGTAACGTTTCTAAATTATAAAGGAGACAGAGAGATGAATGGTGGATTTTTGTGGTTGCAGATAAGGAAATATGGAAAAATGGAGGTGGGCAGGTGCACATGTTCCCAGACGACGTCTGGAACGGGAGTTCGCTTGGGTTAGGTTAGGTTTAACAAACAAAACGATGAACAGGGGTGCATCCAGACAAAAATAAACTAGAAGCAAATTAATTGAAAAATGCCATAAATTCTACACTGCTTTGAAACCAAATCAAAAGGGAAAAAATACAATACGAGGAAATATATCAGAAGTAAATAGAAAGCATAAAATGGAGCAATATACGAACATCAGACAATAGCAACAAAAAAAACTTTAACAAAACACAACTGCAATCTATTGTGCATAGTAATACAGTGCGAACAATATCAACGTATGCAAATTTTGTGCAAAATAAATAAAAATGATGTTAAAAAACAATGTATATTCCACGAATGATAAATTATTTGCTGTCTGGCTAGTTCATTTGATAATTCTTTCCTGAATATACTTCAAGAGCACGAGTTCAGTTTAAATTCATGAGCATGAACTTTAAAATGTATAAAATAGAATATCTGTCTTTCTACGCCCTACATTCCCTTGCGGAATTACTTAACTTGGTTAATTTAGTTATGCCTATTTTACACGCTTTATATTAGCTAGACCTGTATCTATCTATATAACTGACCTGTATCTACGTAACGGAATCTTTAAACACGATTTTAACCCACTTAAAAACATTGGATCGACTTGAAATTTTGTATACTTGAAAATGACAATACAATAATTTCATAATTATTTTTCTAAAATCCTGGCCAGAATCATCAGGAAATCAAACAAATAGAAACAGGTATAATAGGTTGCGGACTTATCGACTTTTTAGTCAATCGTTGTAAGAGCCCAGTTGGTAGAGCGGTGGACTGTATTGGTATATAGGCTAATTTCACTAATCCATGGGTCGCTGGTTCAAATCCGGCCCGGAGGATTTTTTTTTTTTTGGAAGAGTATTAAGCAATTAAATTTTCATGGGATTCCGGTTTATGACAATCAAACTAAAAAAAATAATAGTTTAAAAAACTAAAACAACACGCTTTATTAGAAAACCAAACTAAAAAATAAAAAAATAATTACTAGTTTAAAAAAAACTAATACAACGCGCTTTATTAGAAAACCGAACAAAAAATGAAAAAAAAAAATACTTTCCAACACGCTTGGGATAAAATTAAAGTGGTCAACAAAAAAAATCATCTCTAACACATCTAGAATAAAACTAGAGTTATCTACAAAAAAATAATTTTACCATCAAAAGCGTGGTGTGCTTTTTATGGTTTTTACGTTTTCTTCTTAGAGACTTTACTTTTACCAATATCTGTTTATTATCAAATATATTAATTGATATAGAGCACCCCACGCTTTTGATGGTAAATTTATTATTTTTTTTGTAGATAACTCTAGTTTTATTCCAGATGTGTTGGAGGTGATTTTTTTTTTTGCTGACCACTTTTATTTTATCACAAGCGTGTTGGAAATTAAAAATATTTATAATTTTTAGTTCGGTTTTCTAATAAAGCGTGTTGTTTTAGTTTTTGAACTATTATTTATTCCTACAGATGTCAACGAGTTGCAAGTGGTTAGCACACCGCTCGAAGATACATGAACTAGGCAATCAAGGAATTACTTGGATGAGAAAAGCCCATTAAATGTTCTCTAATTTAGGCTTGAGGTTCTTTTATGAGCCCGAAAGCCTTCACACTCAGAAACTACGGCTTGTCTCTTGGATTTTTTCATCATAAGAAATCCGTATATACTCCGACCGGGATTGAAGCAGTTTTCATAAATTATATATATATATATATATATATATATATATATATATATATATAAGTAAAGTGATCCCACAACAGGCCTCAGGAGACCCTTGGGGTAGTAGGAGGTTAAGGCTGCCACTTTTTCTAGACAATCGGCACTTTATGTCAGCCGGGTTGTCAGCCCTGCGTGTCGGCCGCATTTACCCCCAGAACAAGCGTCTGGTACTCATTTCCGTTAGAGGCTGAGTCGACCCCAGGTCCATAGTGCCGCCAGAGGGTTTGGGTCAGTTTAAAAATCCTGACCCCAGCGGGACTTGAACCCTCGACCCTCCGGCTTGTAGCTCAGTGCCTTAACCACTACGCTACGGCGTGCCCCCCCACACACACATATATATATATATATATATATATATATATAGGCCTATATATATGTGTCATATTAGGCTTGCATTCCTCAATGTCAAAAATTTACTTAGGCCTATAACATCCAAATAAAGAAGCATCACTGCTATAATGTAAAATTTCCTTTGATTTGCTTACTTATTATAGTGGCTACCAGAGGACAGTGATATCCTCTCGTAATAAAGAATATATTCTTGTAGGCCTAAGCCTTTGTTTCCCTCAACGAGATTTAGGCGCTCTCCCCCTACAGGGATGAAATTGAACCATACTATTTTAGTTACACTTGTTTTCATATAGATGTCATTGGAGTGGCCCGTGGTCAGCGTTCCGTCTCATACTGACATCTAGGAAACCAAGATAGTACTAGGACGGGATAATTCGGTAAATTTTGCTTGCATTCCTCAAGGATCTTTTACGAGCCTGAAAATCTTCAGACCGACCCACGGCTTAAAGTCCCTCCCGAAGGATTATTCCTTCCTAAAAAAATCCATTGACCCCTGCCGAGTTTGAACTCGCGACCCTCGGGACCAGAGAAAAATAGATGTTTGTATGGGGATTCTTGGATAGCGTAACTAGCAGCGCACTGAAGTATCAATTCAGAGGTCGGGTTTCAAATCACCGTCCAAGCATCTATTTTTCTTTTCATCTCATATATATATATATATATATATATATCCCATTTACTGAAATATCAATTTATTTTCGTTGGAGTTTATATGTATCAGGATTTCGAAACGTTCATGAATCACACTCCATCTGCCTAAGAACCCAACATTCTTATTATTAAAGTGATCCCACAACAGACCCGGA
>JASPKZ010003831.1:307500-335000 GCA_030220185.1 Diploptera punctata | reverse complement strand
ATAATGTCAAGTAGTTAGAGATTGAGATATAATTTTTGATTGCCAGCTAAATTTCACCTCTCTTAGCAATCGACTGCCATTAAGGATCAGAATCCATTTACCTCATTGACACTGGAAGTCAGATCATTCATCATATATTATCTCTAGTTCACTAAAAAAATGATTCATCCTGTAAGGGTTTACATAACCCACTGCCATAAACGCAGTACAGAACATCTCATTAATCCAACTCTTGAAAAAAGCACGTCATAAATGTTTATGTGTCTCAAGACAGCAAAATAAAATTATAAAGTATCGTATTCAAGTATCAGATTAATTTACTGTAATATTAAAAGTGTTTATGGGTCCCTATTACACATTTGTAGGGGTTGTAGTGGAGACAAAACCATGTCGCAAAAATATATTGTTTCTATACTACATGATGACAAGTTCAAAAACATTTCAAATTGCCGCTTTATGATAGGCAAAGTCATGCAGAGTCTCTGAATCCTAAAACCGCTTCTCAATCAGAAAGGCAGACTATCAGTCGGAAATGGTGCTTTGCTGACTAACTCACTGGCACTATCAAACCCATAGGTTCATGCCGCGCGGACATTAGCTCTCCATATATCCCTATCCTGAGCTAATGTTTTCTAATCATTCCCTGTATAATCCACTTCCCTCATATCATAGTTAATGTTATTCTCCCACCTCATTTTTGATCTACCAACTGGGCGTTTTCCCTCTGGTTTTCCTACAAGAAACTTCCATGCACGTCTTTCATTCCCCATTAGTGCCATATGTCCTGCCCATCGCAGTCTACGAGACTTAACTGTTCTTATTATATCTGGCTTCCTATAAAGACCATGTAGTTCACTGTTATGTAGTATTTTGCTGAAGAATAATAAATTCCATAAGAACATGTGATTTTCTGTATGTTGTTGAGTAATTATTGTAGATCTTCTATTTAAAAATTTAACATGACGCCAGTGAATATAGAATTATATCACAATTTCTAATTTTATTATTCACTCTTGAAGCTCAGAAATATAAGTGTCACAGTACATTTTTAGGATCATATCGAATTAATGAGACGAGAATATGTCCTGAGTTTATGAGAATGGGGGAAACATACGATGAATCACTTCCCTTGTTTGAAAAAAAAATATATAAAAATACCAAGTGTCCAGAACAAAAACTATTAATAAGAAAGTTAAATAACTCAATAATTCGATAACGCAAACATAAAATATTTACATCAAATAGTTGAGAACTTTTAAAGTTTATTTATGCTATAATCATTAGAGTAATTTAATATTGAAATTAATGTACTCAGGAAAGCCATCCGTGTGTAGTATTATTAACTATTAAGTGCAGATGGTTTGCCAAATTATATTACTTTCATGTTTAGCTGATATGGCACGGAATAAAATCATCCCATCACAATGTGATCTTGGTAGAAACTAACTTCTTGTAATGTCAACAAAGTTCATTAAGGGAGAGAGAGAGATAGAGAGAAATACTTTTTTCTGTTCCTTGAATTGTCTGCATAACTCAAATAATAGTGTTGGAGATTGTGAGATTAAATCCCGGCCCAAGAAATAATTTCCTTAGTTGTATCATTGTAGTGTCATACATGTTTTGATATAAATGGTAATCAAAATGGAGTTCACAGTATAAAAAGTAGAGTAATGCTCTTAGTAAATTGCCGAATTAAAATTTTCAGTAACAATTTATATGACAGCAGTGGTCTCAGAAGCAACAAACTGAAAAACACGCAATAGTAGATTTTCAGAAAAAAACTTAATACCAACTCTCTTGTAGAAAAACTATCGCGCGGGAAGAACGTTTCAGGGTAGCAATACACAATTCAAGAGGTTTTCCAGCGCAGCCGAACTAAGTATATTTGGGTGGCAGGAGGAATCTTGAGATACCAAAGTCAATTAATTATCCATGATGTAAAGCATAAGTGCTTACGTCTTCGTGCCTACAAGATTGATAAACAAAAATTAACCCAATACGTTAACAGAACATATGTTCACTACTGACATGCGTAGAAGAGAGATGTTGAAAACGCACATATACGATAGAACATTTGAACAGATAAAGAACGTGGTAAGTTAATTTTTTCTCAAAATAGAGTTTCAGGTGTCATTAAATTCTCCATAGAAAGCACTATCATTTAGTAGCGTGAAATAGTAAATATACAGCTTGTTCATGGATTTATGTACCTCCAAATTTTGGCATTAATGTTACTTTATTCATTGGTTTATTTACCTCCACATTTTGGCATACAAGTAAGGGAGTATGGATGTTGCACAACTAAAAGTACGCTTTATAGGTTTCAAGGAAAAAAGTGACTTACCTCATTGTTTCCCTGTAGCCTTCATTTGAAATATCCATCAAAAAATTGTGGACGTTACTTGCCATGTAATGCAAACAGCTTTATCATTCATCAGATATTTGGTAAAATATTATACTTTCTTATCGGTAATTTTTTTCCCGTATAACCGATACAGCTGATTGATTGAACGATCTCATATGTAGTTATGTCTAGTAGTATATCGTTCTACAAGTGATAAGTAATATATTCCATTCCAAAAATATTTCGAATGGCTATCTAGCTATCTAGCTAGCTATCTAGCTATCTATGTAACGGAATCTTTTAACGCGATTTTCACTCACTTAAAATCATCGGATCGACTTGAAACTTTGTATACTTGTAGAGGACCCATTACAATAGAATAATTTCATATTTATTTTCTAAAATCCTGGCCATAATCATCAGAAAATTAAAAAAGTGTTTTTGTATCAATGTAACGGAATCTTTCAACGCGATTTTCACCCACTTAGAAATATTGGATTGACTTGAAACTTTGTATACTTGTAGAGGACTCGTGACAATACAATAATTTCATAATTATTAACATTCTGAAAAGGTAATAGCATTATTTTGCAGTAACTGACACCCCAAGAAATACGGCTACCAGATTGTATATACAGTGCATGAATGTCAGCAGAAACCGCATGCGATAGATAATATAAAAACATTTGTAACAATTGATTAAACCACCAAAAAAAACACTGTTTGCATTTTCTTAAACGAATTATTTTCCAGGAAATGACGTTGAAGAAAAATATAATTTACATATTTTCATCTAGGACATCAAATTAATTAATACCTAAACATTGGTTATAAATTTCTTCACTAGGGTGCATTCTTACAACATCGCGATCATTTGGCAATAATATTATGATCTGGTTGCAGTGATGAACAAAAGAAGCAAATAAAGCGTACCAATCTGTTTTCAAACATCGCCGTTTACATTAAATATATAAACATGTTAAAATAACTATAGTTAAATAATGATTTGTGAGTAAACAGCTCAATTTTATACGTTAAATAGTCCTAACAAATGCCACTCTTGATTTCCAAATTCTCTAGATAAATTTACTCCTCACTTCGCGAGTCGTGAATTTATCGATAATTTGGAAATCATTCGTGGCATTACTTATGATAGTGGTAGAGGAGTTTATTAATGTTTTCTTTAAAAAGCTCATTATATTTCACATGGGCCTATTGTGTTAATTCATGTTCCATGGTTAAAGATTAACTGAATACTCATATGGGGATATTTATATTTGAATTTTAAAACGGAGTCAAGAACAAAAGCTAGATCTACGAATACTTGTTACCTTTTCAGGTAAACATTGATCCTTTACATTCGAGTTACAATTGTAATTGGGACATTGGCAAACTGAAAACAAGTACTACAGGAATAAAAATGTGTTACCGTTTGAAAAAAAAATTGTATATTAATATGGAATAAAATAACTAGCGAATCAGCAGTTGTGAGACATAGTGAAAATGTTTTACATGTCTGTTCATATTATGAGAGGAAGATTTCTCTAACCATGTCTTTCTATCTATCTTCGGGTTTTTACAGCTGCTGCCGTCTTCCCGTGCCAAACCTCCAAAGCCTACGATCTTGGGCATCTTCGATGCTTAGCCCTCTAGCTTGCATTACTGTCTTCATGTTTTCCTTCCATGTTAACTTTGGTCTCCCTCTTTTCTTCTTTCTGTTCGGATGCCATCGCTCATCTTCCATTCTTAAAACATGTCCTAACCACTTTAATTCCTTCTTCTCAATTCTTTCAATTATGCTTTCTTCTGCTTCCATTATGTTTTTAATTTCCTTATTTGTGAGTGTTCTAATTTAGACTTCCTGGCACTTCTGCGTAAATAATCCATTTCTAGAGCTATTAGTCTATTCCTGTAGTACTTATTGATTGTCCATACCTCACTTCCATACATTGCAACAGATTCCACCAATGTTTTACCAATATATTTTTTTTGTGTCTTTCCAAATATGCTTATCCCACCATATGGAATTTAACGATGATATTATTTTGCTACTCAATTCAATTCTATGTTTTATGTTCTCTTTGCCTATACCTTCAATGTTATCCATAATTATTCTCAAATATTTAGTTTGTTTCACTTGCTTTATTTGGATTCCTTCTTCCAATATTAAATTTTCTCTTTCATTGCTATTTATTGCCAGATATTTTGTTTTTTTTTTTTGTAAATTTACTATGAGACCCCATGATTCATATGTATTTTTCAACCTTTTTATCATGAATTTCATATCAAATTTGTCTAACCATGTGATTACTCTGTATAATACATTAATAACTGTGAGTTTTGCTAGCACGTGTTTGGTATATATTGTTTTTTTTCGTATTTTTACTTCTAATAGAACTAATAATTTAAACATTATACATGTAAAAAGTCAGTTTTTACAGTATTTTAAGGGAGTCTTAATATACAGGTTTTTTGAATATTCATATAACATTTATTTAACAGATTTTTTTTAGTGTTGTCATCATATTTCTGTGCTCTTTATAATAATGTTGCTTCACGCCAATTTTCCGTTTGTTTAAGTCTCCATTTTTCAGATATTCCTCCCTCATACTGCTTAAAATTCAGAGATTTTTTGTGTCAAATGATATAAATAGTTTATTTTTAGACATCAACCTCTGTGGTCTAGAGATAGTGTGCTGCCTTGTCACGCAGCGGGTTCGGATTCGAATCCCTGTCGAGACCGGCTCGTTGGGCGAGGATTTTTCGGGGTTTTTCCTCACCTATAAGACAAATGTCAGGAAGTTTAGGCCGCAACAGTCCCCGAAAATCATCAGGCTATCATTATCATCACCATCATTTATCGGCGTGGAAAGCAACGGGAAGCTACCATACCTAAAATTCCCTAGTAAAGCTGCAAAGCATAACATGAAAATTCTATGATTGCAGTGAAAGACCTGCCCTTGAGCGGAACACTATAGAATATAATTCTTTAGAAAATTTATTAACAACTTTTCAATGTCTATTCTTTCTCTGAGAATAAGATTCACATGATGGAGGGATGTTCGAAATTCAGTAATATATTTTGTAATACACTTACTTCGTATCGCTACATCTCATGAAAAGTCCTGGCCTCCTTAGCATTTTTAATCCATGACCTCCTGTCTCCTATCTTTCTCCTACATTCTCGTACCCAAAGTACCATCAGATCATTCTTTACGTCATCCAGGCATCTTGTACGAGGGTTTCCTCTAAGTCTTCGTTATTCTAAATTTTTATTATTTCTTCACTGTCCTATTTTCATCTGTTATTTGTATATTTAACAACAATTGTGGTCTTCTTGCCTTGATCCACCTTAATTATGGTTTCTGATATCCTATCTAATTAAATATTCTTACTTTCTGGTTAGTTCTTGTCCTTCAATAACTTTGATCACATTTATCCGTCATTCATAAATTCTTCTTAATATTTTCCTCATATATAATCTCCATCCATAGTAATTCTGCCCGAAGGCAGGTCTTTCACTGCAATCATAGCATTTTCATGCTATGTTTTTCAGCTTTACTAGGGAATTATAGGTGTGGTAGCTTCCCGTTGCTTTGCACACCGATGAAGGATGATGATGATAAGATGAATATGAATGATGATGATTGTAATGGTCATATGATTTCGGGGACCGTTTGGACCTTAACGTTTTCCTGACATTTGTCTTACAGGTGAGGAAAAACCCCGATAATAACCTCAAAAACTGTCCCGACCGGGGATTGAACCCGGACCCGCTGCGTGACAAGGCAGCACGCTACCTAGAGACTACATATATGAATATGAAAGTTTTCTTGGGTTTTGTGCGTCTTGGATTCAAGTTCGGCCTCTGGCCACCGATTCCTACATTCCTTGATAAAGGCATGTGGGATCATGCCGAAACGTCGGAATCAGTGGCCAGAGGCCGAACTTGAATCCAAGACGCGGAAAACCCAAGAAAACTTTCATATTCATACTTATATCCGCGAAAATCTGCAACATAACATATATATATATATATATATATATATATGTGTGTGTGTGTGTGTGTGTGTGTGTGTGTGTGTGTGTGTGTGTGTGTGTGTGTGTAAATGAATCAATTTGACATATGTAAATAAGAACAGGTATACAACAGATCAGATTTTTAGTATAAGACAGATTTTAGAAAAGAAATGGGAATATAATGGTACTGTACATCAACTATATGTAGACTTCAAAAAAGCATATGATTCAATTAAAAGGGAGAAATTATATAGTATCCTGCTGGAGTTCGGAATTCCTAAAAAAGCTAGTTAGACTTATACGAATGTGTCTAAATGGCACAAAGAGTAGGGTGCGTGTAGGCAAACAGTTTTCGGATACTTTTTCAACCCAGAATGGGTTGAAGCAAGGAAATGCACTATCTCCTCTTCTATTTAATTTTGTACTAGAGCATGCCATTAAATCTTTAGAGAATGAGGAAGGCTTACAACTCAATGGTATTAATAAGCTGTTAGTTTATGCTGATGATGTAGTATTATTGGCCGATAGCGAGGAGACACTAAAGGCCAACACGCACACACTATTGAGTAACACTAAGAAATTAGGACTGGAAGTAAATATCAATAAAACTAAATATATGGTCACATGTAGAAATTCATTATATAATGGAAATGGACAGCTAATGACAAATGAGGGAAATTTTGAGGAAGTGGCTGAATTCAAATACCTAGGAACAATAATCACAAATAGGAATGAGATGCACAAAGAAATTAAACATAGGCTCAATTCTGTAAATGCGTGCTATTATGCATTGCAGAGACTCTTGATGTCCCAACTCCTTTCAAAAAACGTTAAACTGAAAATATATAGAACTATTATTTTACCAGTTATATTATATGGGTGCGAAACATGAACTCTTACTTTAAGGGAGGAAAGTATTTGAGAATAAAGTACTTAGGAAAATTTTTGGACCAAAGAGAGATGAACAGACAGGTGAATGGAGAAGATTACATAACAATGAACTACATGGTCTTTATAGGAAGCCAGATATAATGAGAACAGTTAAGTCTCGTAGACTGCGATGGGCAGGACATGTTGCACGTATGGGGAATGAAAGACTTGCATGGAAGCTTCTTGTAGGAAAGCTGGAGGGAAAACGCCCAGTTGGTAGACCAAGAATGAGGTGGGGGAATAACATTAACTATGATTTGAGGGAAGTATATTATACAGGGAATGATTGGAAAGCATTATCTCAGGATATGGATGTATGGAGAGCTTATGTCCGCGCGGCCATGAACCTATAGGTTCGATAGTGCCAGTGAGTAAGTAAGTATGTAAATAAGTAAATTACAAGAATCGAAGGTGGCTTAAGAATTCGTTTTGAAATTGTTTCAACTCATCCGTAAAACCTCACGTTGAGTCCTTATAACGTAAATATATGTTTTACTGCTAAGATAGTTTTGCTGTGTTTACATAGTTGATAGTGTGTTGGGTAACCAAGAAGGTATATAGTGTAAAGTAGGTGAAACACAGGGATAGATTAATTTCCACGGTGTTATTGTTTGGTTTTCGGAGTGTCTGCTTTATATATGATGTAATGTAAGTAGAAGTGTGGAATTTTCCACTTGGGGATGCGATGTTTACTCTATGCACTATGTGAATGCACATATACCGAGGTGCTAAATGCATCTAGAGGTAGGAAAACATTGCATTTTTATCTTGCATAAAACCTCCGATGAAGAACACAAACAAAAACTTAGTACGTCCTTAGCATGTCTGCTCTTTGTTTGCTTTGTCTTCAGGGGTGTACAGACTATTATCTTACTCTCTATTATTCACTTCAATAAACCCATTAAAGTTAATTGTATATTAAATTAATATTCTTCTTCTTCTTCTTCGGCTTTCTCCCATTTATAGGTTTGTCGTCTTCAGTTTCCATTTATCTCTATCATTCCAATCTCCCTCTTCCAAATTACTATCATCCATTATAGTTCTGACGTAGGTTTTCCATTTCCATCTTGGTCTAACACGTTTATTTCTTCCAGGGGGTGACCACTGGTATATATTTTTTGGCCATATTTAATTTTCCATTCTTTGTACATGGCCATACCATTGAAGCGTTTTATTTTCAATCATCTTAACAATCGATGTGGTGACATTCATTTCTCTCCAAAGGAATTCATTTCTTATTTTATCCTGTCTTGTTTTTTGGAGGGGTCTTCTAAAATAATCAAATTCCACTGTTCTAATTTTATTTTTTTGTACTTCCGTCAAAGACCAAGTTTCACTTCCATATGACAAAATATTCTGTATTATGCTCTTATAAATTTTCATTTTAGTTTCCTTTGTGATATTTTTGTTCCAAATTATTCCATGTATGTTTTAGTTGAATTTTTTTGCCATTGCAATTTTAGTCTGTACATCTCTCTCACAGGTACCTAAACTTGTAATTATTGACCCAAGATATTTAAAAAAAAATCACATTTTTTTATTTTCCCTGTTTCGAGTATGAGGTCATCCACATCCTTTCCCAATCACATATATTCTGTTTTCTGTAAATTTATATTCAGTCCCCATTTTTTATATTCTTCCATTAATTTATTTATCATATATTTCATATCATCTTCATCCCCTGCAAAAATTATTTGATCATCTGCAAACATCAATGAATGCAGTACTTTTCCTCCTATAGGAATACCCATTTCAGAACATTTTTTTATACCATAAGTTAAGAGCCTGATCTAAATAAATGTTAAAAAGAATTGGTGACAAACTGCATCCTTGCTTAAGGCCTTTATTCACTGTGAATTCCTCTGCTAAATTATTCTGTATTTTTACTTTAGCTTTTGTATTACTATAGATTCTCCTAACAATATGAATCCATTTATCACTTATATTCATATTTCTCATTGCCGTCCATAACAATTGTCGAGGTACACTAGCATATGCCATCTCAAAATCAATAAAGGTCATATGTAGTTCTTTATTTTTTGCTAGGATTTTCTCTTGTAATTGTCTAATACAGAAAATATTATCAATACATGATCTTCCACTCTGGAATCCACATCGTTCTTCTCTTAAGTTATCTTTTATCTCCTTAAGTTTAAAAATTATAATTTTACTAAAAATCCTAGTTGTTGAAGGTAAAACGCTTACACCTTATAATTGGAACACAGTTTTTATCACCTTTTTTAAAAATAAGAGTAATGTACGATAAATTCCAGTCTTCTGGGATATCGTCTCCAATTTCAATTTTATTAAAAATTAATATTAATGGAGTAATTTTTGAAGGGTCATAAGAATAAAACAATTATTTCATCTTAATCCTTATTTATCATATATTTCATATCATATATTATTATTGTTATTATTATTGTTATTGTTATTATTATTATTATTATTATTATTATTATTATTATTATTATTATTACTATGTATCACATTCGAACGAAGAATGCAATGCTTGTGCATTGTGAGTATGTAACATCCGTAAATCAGATCACATAACCCCAGCATTTGAAACGTTGTCTTGGCTCCGATTGGAAGACAGACGAAAGATATACTTTGTCCACCTCATCACCCCTTTATATTTTTCTCAATTATCTTCTCACCTTCACTAAATCACATGATCGAGAGAAAATTTCACTCTGCATCAAATGTCCCATAATTTCTCTTCCTTCCTTCTTTCAGCTACCCGAATCTGAAATTCCATCGCCTTATATCTAGGACTGTCCGATAAAAAAAAGTTTAAAAGATCAGTAAATGTTTCCTTAGACAATATAGAATATTTAACTATATTATAGGTATCTTTTTTATTATGTCTTTATGTGTTGCACTTTCATTATCAGGTCAATTATTTAATAAAGTTATAGGATATTATTATTGTTATTATTATTATTATTATTATTA
This sequence comes from Diploptera punctata, assembly GCA_030220185.1. Taxonomy (NCBI): domain Eukaryota; kingdom Metazoa; phylum Arthropoda; class Insecta; order Blattodea; family Blaberidae; genus Diploptera; species Diploptera punctata. The sequence goes on along the minus strand of JASPKZ010003831.1, from coordinate 324,748 downwards.
TTATTATTATTATTATTATTATTATAGGATGTTAAGAATTTGAGTATCTGGGAGTAAAATTAGATAAAGAGGATAAACAAGAAAGTGATATTAAGAACAGAATAAATAAAGGTAGAGCAATAACAGCAATGATGAATGGAGTCTTATGGAACAGACATATAACCAGGAAAAATAAGTTACAAATATATAATTCAATAGTGAGAAGTGCTGTTACATATGGAGCTGAAGTTTGGAAATTCAACAAAAACTTAGAACAAAAACTTATGTCGATGGAAATGGATTTCTTGATGAGAGCAGCAAGATGTTCAAAATTAGACAAAATAAGAAATACTGTCATAAGGGAAAACATAAACATTGGTTATTAAATAGTGGATTATATACGGTGTAAGCAATTAAATTGGTATGGGCACGTAAGACGAATGCAAGAAGAAAGATTTACCAGGAAAACATTGGAATGGTGTCCTCCTGGAAGAAGGAGGAGAGGAAGACCTCGAAACTCGTGGATGCAGGAAATAAGAACTGGAATGAGAGCAAGAGGACTGGAGGTCATAGATTGGATGGAAAGAGACGAGTGGAGAAGAAAAATAAAACTTTAGGCACAGAAAGATGTGTAAACGTTACAATTCTGTATAAAAATAAAAATTATTATTATTATTATTATTATTCTTTCCTTTTCTTCTGTACAGTATGTATGACTATTATGCATTAGTAATCAAGCAGTAGATGACTCAAATCTCTGTAATATAATCCTGGCGAATTGGAAGAGAAAATAGTATGGTCTTAACTCCATCAGGTAAAATAAACCATTATCATTATTCTTATCATTATTCTTATTATTATTATATTATTATTATTATTATTATTATTATTATTATTATTATTATTATTATTATTATTATTATTATTAATCAGGTCTGGGATTCTGCCAATATGTTAATACATTGTCTTCATTATCGGAATAATTTTTCTTAGTGATTTGCAGTGGGACTGTTGAATCCAAAAAAGACTGGAATCATCATAATCCAGGGCTTCTGCTTCTTAAGTATTTTTATTCTTGTAGGCCTCAAGAACCATCACATTCACATTTAAAAGTTGCTAATAAATGAGACGAAGTATCTAAATCAACTTTCATTTGCTTTAATTTATCGTAATTAATGACTTGGACAGTTAAATAAGGACTGCAATTAAATCCTAGAAAGTCACAATCAATCATTAAGGGTCACCAGAGACTCTTATGTACAAATAACCTAAACACAGTCTCGCATGTGTCACTAATTAGGGTTCAAATCTTTTATAGTGAGACAGTAAAAGTTCTAGGAGTATTTATTGACAACTTAAATTGGAATACACAAATAAACCATACATGCAAAACAGTCTTCTCAATAATACATTCATTAAATCGCGTAAGAAATTGTCTGCCATTCGCTCTCAGGAAAATATCAGTACAAACACTTGCAATGCCCCATGTTGATTATTGTGATACTCTTTTTACAGACTTAAATATTGTTTTCACTCAAAGACTTCAACGTGTTCATAATTCTTGCGCACGTTTTATTTGTGGTATTCGAAAATTTGACCATGTTACACCGTCCCTGCAACAATTATCGTGGCTTCGTCTAAGAGATCGTAGGACTGTCCATTCACTATCCCTTCTCTATAAAATACTTCACACATCATCATCTAATTATTTATCACGCCGCTTCATTAGACTATCCGACACACATAATATTGACACTCGGTCCCATCAGCACATTGTCCTTTATATCCCTCCTCATCACACTGTATATTATTCATTATCTTTTACAGTCTCACTTCCAAAACGTGGAATTCCCTTCCGACCTATGTCAGAGACTGTCAAACTATAACATCCTTCAAAACCAAAATGAAGAATTATTTAATGACAAACTAACTTATACACCTCACTGATAGAATTATTTTAACAATTAATAAATTTAACTATTTATGAAACTATTAAATTTAACAAATATTTCCATTTGTTTAAACATTGTATAACCGTAAAATTAGTTTTGTATATCTCATTTTTTTTTGTTTTTTTAGGCCCATAACATTAGACAGGGATGGTCTTCCAGCAGTTTAATATATCTTGCTAGAATACATTTTATTATTAGTTTTAGTCTTAATCTTAACTATCATATATACTGAATTCAAATACTCTTGAAAGAGAGAGTTCTGATATTTTGGGTAGTGTTAAGCAAATTGTTCAAAATTTCTGTGAAAAACTAAATTAAAAATGGCAACTATGTCATAGAATACATAGCAGATTTTTGTAAAAAAATGCTAATAGGTTAGAGATATTGTATTATATCCAAGTATTGTAACAAGTTTCGTATCAGACAACTCTAATCGATCATAATATAATAGATGTCTTATTGATCAATTCTTCATTTTAATATTTAATATTAAAGTTAATTATGATTGTTATACACAGGAGGAAATTGGTATAAAGCCACTAACTTTTAGTAGTAAAACAACCTGAAATATTTATGCGAATACCGTATGTGTGTCATAGATTACATATAATTATCTTGGACATAATTTCATACAGGTCTCCTCATTTTGTATGTATTATATATGTAAATAATACGTAAAATCTAAGAAAACGCTGTCCTAGTGGTGGAAATCGGTATAAAGGCAGGTTAACTTCTGGCTCTTACAGAGACATACATGTAAACAAAACACTGCAATTACATGTCTGTGAGCATCGTTCATCAGTTACAAGTCAGCAGTACGTACAATGCCACATGGAAAGCCTCTATCAAATGAAGAGAAATCAAGAGTTAGTGCCTTCAAGGAGATGGGCCTTTCCAATAGACAAATACCTACGAAATTGGGGCTTCAAGATGTGTCATTGATAATTTTGTCAAACTGGGCTCACAATATGGAAAAAAAGCGGGAAATATGGACGCAAGAAAATTGTCTGAGCGCACTAAACGTCTCATTTTACGTAAAGCAAAAGGTAAGAGTATGTTTTCTTCTCAAATCCAGGCTGACTTGAAGTTGCCAGTAACAGCCAGACGAGTAAGACAAATTCTGTCAGAAGACAAGAACCTAAAATTAAAAAAAAAAAACCTCTGAATGATGCACATAAAAGAATTAGAATGACTTTTGCCGAAAAACACATGTCCTGGACCTCAGAATGGAATAAAGTAATGTTCAGTGATGAGAAGAAGTTTAATCTGGACGGGCCTGATGGCCTTCAGTATTACTGGAACGACCTCCGTACTGAAGAGCAAGTTAGAATGAGTAGAAACTTGGGTGGTGGAGGCATTATGATTTGGGCAGCATTCTGCTTTAAAGGAAGATCAAAAATAGCATGGATACGCATCAAGATGAATTCTGAGTCCTACACTGAGGAGCTTCTGGAGTCCTAATTGATACGAATGTATGAAGAATTTGGCGAAGATCTAATTTTTCAGCTAGGTAATGCTTCCATTCACGTGTCTGCTAAATCAAAGGAGTTGTTCAGGAAGAAAGAAATACCACTTTTGACGTGGCCAGTCAGAAGTCCTGATTTAAATCCGATTGAGAACTTATGAGGGATCCTGGCAAGGCGTGTGTATCTCAATGGACGGCAGTTTGGGACAGTGACTGAGCAGAAAAATGTTATTCAGGAAGAGTGGGCTTGAATCTCAGTGGAAGAAATAATCACCCTCATCAAGTCAATGTCAAAGAGAATCTTCCAAGTAATTAAGAACAATGGAGGTTCAACTACATTTTAGAATTTTGTTGTAAACTTTGCGCTCAGTCTTTTTGGTTTAATCTGTGAAATACACAAAGTGCCTTTATACTAATTTCCACGCAAATTTATACCAATTTCATGTACTTTTTTGGACGGAAATGGATAATTAATTTTGACATTATTCGTGTGTGTTTTATACTCAATCACCTCCTAAGTTAATATAGAAAAATGCCAAAGAAAGAGTAAATGAACTTGTGTTAACACTTTTAACAAGTGCCTTTATACTAACTTCCTCCACTGTATTCTGATGTAACATATGTTTGTCCTGGTGAGTGGAAGAGAAGGCCACATGGCCGTAACTATACCAGGCTAAATAAGTAAATAAAAATAAAATGAAATAAAACACATGTCACGGGTTATCCTGGATAATCTGAAATTTCACTTCTGCGGATATTTCAGAAATGTCATGTATTTTAGGGTAACACCTTTTTTTCTTCTTCTAAGAGGAATAACTATTAACATTTTGATATTTTTCAACACTGAATACGGATTTATAATGTCTCTTTATAAATATATTGTAAACATAAAGTGCCAAAGGCTTTTTCCGAAGAAATCATAATTGGCTGCTATTTTTAGATTGATACGCTTTCTTAATTCCAGTGCCCTTTTTAGGTGAGACGTATGGGGCTTGTTTTACCATATTTGCAGCGTCTCTCCTCCATTCACGATTTAAACTCACTTGCATTGTGACTGACAATTCTTTAGAGATGGAAGTTTTCGCGAAATCGTCCACCCTCGTCCTTTTAGTTTTTAGGGCGACCTATCTAAGGACCAGATGATCGATTAGCATTGTCTGATACGAAACTTGTTACAATACTTGGATATAATACAATATCTCTAACCTATTAGCATTTTTTTACAAAAAAAATTGCTATGTATTCTATGACATAGTTGCCATTTTTAATTTAGTTTTTCACAGAAATTTTGAACAATTTGCTTAACACTACCCAAAATATCAGAACTCTCTCTTTCAAGAGTATTTGAATTCAGTATATATTCATACACATGCTCATTTCTCGTCTTTGTATCACTCACGGATTTCCACACTTAATTTGTTTGCAAGTCACGGCACCTAATATAAATGAAAAATAAATTACGACTGAAGTTCCAGGAGGTAGCAGCTAATTTTTGTTAACACAACTCTCAATTGCCTTATCTATATTCTGAATAAAATACTCACCATAAATATGCTTAAGAATTTTTTATGAACTATTCAAAATTTCATTTTAACGATTTAATTTTTTTTTTGTTTGGATATATTTCTGAATTACAGCCTATATAAAAAAAAATTAAAAAAATACTTGTCACGTACCCTGAGGAGAGGTTTCTATTTCAAAAAAATAATGAACAAACTTAACACGCACACACTATTGAGTAACACTAAGGAATTAGGACTGGAAGTAAGTATCAGTAAAACAAAATATATGGTCACACGTAGAAATGCATTATATATTGGAAATGGACAGCTAGTGACAAATGAGGGAAATTTTGAGGAAGTGGCTGAATTCAAATACCTAGGAACGATAATCACAATTAGGAATGAGATGCACAAAGAAATTAAACATAGGCTCAATTCTGGAAATGCGTGCTATTATGCATTGCAGAGACTTTTGACGTCCCAACTCCTTTCAAAAAACGTTAAACTGAAAATATATAAAACTATTATTCTACCAGTTATATTATATGGGTGCAAAACATGGACTCCTACATTAAGGGAGGAAATGAGATTACGAGTTTTTGAGAATAAAGTTCTTAGGAAAATGTTTGGACCAAAGAGAGATGAACAGACAGGTGAATGGAGAAGACTTACATACCAATGAACTACATGGTCTTGATAGGAATCCAGATATAATAAGAACAGTTAAGTCTCGTAGAATGCGATGGGCAGGACATGTTGCGCTTATGGGGAATGAAAGACGTGCATGGAAGCTTCTTGTTGGAAAGCCAGAGGGAAAACGCCCAGTTGGTAGACCGAGAATGAGATGGTAGAACAACATTAACTATGATTTGGGGGAAGTAGATTATAACGGGAATGATTGAAAGGCATTAGCTCAGGATAGGGATGTATGGAGAGCTTATGTCCGAGCGGCCATGAACCTACGGGTTCGATAGTGCCAGTGAGTAAGTAAGTAAGTGATGCACAAAATATTACATTCTCAATATAAATATCATAATAATGTCTTGAAGACGTACTGAGATTGAGTCTGATGACAGACAACACATGAGCCAAACACGTTTCAATGTTTGCACTGCTCTCTGGACAGCACGCATTTGATAACAAACACAACCTTTATTAATTTCGAAGGTTAAAATATTGCGAAAGACCAGATGTTAACTCCAGCGGATTTCCTGCAAATTGAAAAACACTTTTGTCCTCCTAGATTTGTATTCTGGACCTCTGTGCATTAGAGACATGAGGAATGTCCAGTACATATTTAACCTCGACTCATGTGTTATAAAGCATCTGTGGCGTTACATTATTGACAGCAGCACAAATTCTTTCTTCTAAGATTGCCAAATCACTTGAAGACCTGTTCCATAAAAAAATAAATAACATGGTGTTAAATATGTTGATCCGGCAGACCATGTAATGTAAGGCGATCCTCTTTCCATCCATCTTGCAGGAAATTGTTCATATAGGAATGTGCAAACTATGTTGGCAAAGTGTGGTGGGGCCCCATCTTAATGGAAAATTGTTCTGGGAGTTGAGGCACAGCATAAAGCTCGAATATATCCTAGGTACATAGTTTCAGTGAACATCATCTGAAATATAGGGACCGACGATTCTATCACGCATGATCCCACACCAAATATTCTATTTATTGGAATCTCAATGGTGTTCAATTAAGACACACAGATTTTCTGATCCCCAGATGACATAATTATATTTGTTTACTTTTCTATTAACGTGGAAGGTTGCCCCATCTGAGACGCAGACTCGATTTAAGTAAACATCATGCGTTAAGCATGAAATTAACATTGAAGTAAAACGTTCCGATCTCCTCTTTCAAATAGTATCCATTTAGGGTGTACATTTTTGAAATTATAACTATTTATATTATTATTTTTATAAGAGAATATTTTGATAATAGTCGAAGTCGCACTATAATGATACATATACCAGTATATATTGATAGGTACATGAATGAGAGAGAGAGAGAGAGAGAGAGAGAGAGAGAGAGAGAGAGAGAGAGAGAGAGAGAGAGAGAGAGAGAGAGAGAGAGAGAGTGAGAGAATGTTTTATATACCAATGTGGGTGTGAATATATCCTATATATTTTTTTAAATCTTTAATCGGGGAACACGAATAGACACGATTAGCGAAACAGGCTCTTACACAATGTTATTGTAAATATAGCCTTTATATATTTTTTAAATCAAAAGGTAATAAATTCCCCTTATATTCGTATATAGACCTATTATCTTGACACTCGCTCCCATCAGCACATTGTCCTTTACATCCCTCCTCATCATACTGTATATTATTCATTATCTCTTACGGTCTCCCTTACCAAAACATGAAATTCCCTTCCGCCCTATGTCAGAGACTGTCAAACTATAACATTCTTCAAAAACAACTAAACAATTATTTAATAACAAACTAACTTATACACCTCACTGACAGTATTCTTTTAACAATTAATAAATTTAATTATTTATGAAAATAATATTAAGTATGAAAATAATATTAAGATTAACAAATATTTTCTTTTGTTTTGTTTTAAATATTGTATAAACGTAAAATTAGTTTTCTGTATATGTTACTTTTCTTTGTTTTTATAAACATTAGACAGGGACAATTTAATATGTCTTGCTTGTATAGGTCTACACTTTATTATTAGTTTTAGTCTTAATTTTAATTAACATTAACTGGTTGCATTATAGATCGTAATATAATAGATATGTTTTTGATCAAATTTTTATTTAGTGTTTAATATTAGAGTTAATTGTGATTGTTATATTCTGGTGTAATATATGTTTGTCCTGGTGAGTGGAAGAGAAGGCCACGTGGCCTTAACTCCACCAGGCTAAATAAATCTAAAAAATCTATTATATTCATTCGGCGGCACTAATTTTTTTTTTAACTATGTCAATTTACATTATAACTTGTTCTACGCAAATATTCAACTGGAAAATAAAATAATGAAAATAATTTTAAATAAGGTTTCCTATTCCTTTTTCAAAATTTAGAATTCACATTTGAAAGGCTAATCCCAGAAATATTCTTCAATGAAATTACAATACACTTTTTGAATCACTCTGTATTATGTTGGAGTTAAAACGCTATTGCACTGCGGAAAGCTTTGGTTCCCATAGCGATCGCAGACAAAAAGCTTACGGTAGTGTAGAGTGTTAATGCATATGTTAATACTTCCAGGATTCTGCGGATCACCTTTTACACAGCATCACTAATGTAAATTTACTTTATAAAGGTTAGAGAAACAAACCCAGACTCTACAGTAACATGCTAAGAGAATAAAATAGAATATTTTTATCCCGATGATCAATGTGCCACGAACCATTATTTTACAGATGGACAGATCTCTCTCTCTCTCTCTCTCTCTCTCTCTCTCTCTCTCTCTCTCTCCTAAGGTGGACAGTCCTGGAAGTAACGACATACGACGTGATATTCAGAATGCTTTATACCAATAATGCCAAAATATCTCTGTCTATACCAGTACATCCCATATAGGACAAAGGTATTATTTGGTTTGGAAAGACCGGTTAAATTTTGGCCAGATGCTCTAATTTAGGCTTTAGATCTCTTATGAGCCCGAAGAAATTCAGAGAATTGGAACCAACGGTTAAAATCATTCCGTAATTATTGTCTCTTTGATCTTTCCATCCTAAAAAGTACATCGACCACGGCCGGGTTTGAACCCGCGACCCTCGAGATCAGAGGCTAGGAACTTATTCCTTAGACCCCTCAGACCGATAATATTAAAACAGTGCATGAAAAAATCCGATTCTCATGTTTGAAATAAAAACCTAGTACCTGATCTTTTAAAAATTGTGTTACTAATTTCATTAAAAGTTTTCGAAAAATGTAAATCAAAATGTCTTTCTCATTAAGGGGGGGTGATGGGTGAAATTTCTATTTTATACATTTTTTGAGCTAGAGACTTGATGTTTTCTACAGACATTCACTGCATGATACATAATGATGTGTTTAAGTTTCATTCTTGTGAGACATTTATTTTACGAATTAGTAAATAATATATTTTTAAAAAATTGCATATACTATAATTAAATGGGTTCCACAATTTTTTAGTAAAATATCTGATTTTTTACAAGACCCCTAAAATATTTAGAAAAACATCATGCATTAGAATTCTTATAATGTGAATAACAAACAACACAAGAAAAAATAATAGTTCGTACCATTATATGCGTGGAATTACAAAAAAAAAATATTTGCATACCTTTTTATTTTATAATTCTTAAATACTATAAAAAGATCAATCATGAAACCCATGCAGTACTTTGTTACCCACTGTTTTTAGGACATACAATAAAAATGTGAACCATCTAAGACAAAATTTCTGAATTTCATTCAGTTTTGAATATACAAAAATGCAGTGAAAATAAAAGTGTTGAAAATCAAGTTTAAAGATTTGCATGCAGGTGGCATTTAACTGGCGCAACCTTTTAACTCTGACATAATTTAGGGCACTTAGAAGCACCATAGGCCTCTGAAACTTTGTCAACATATACATTAGAGTACAGGCTATTTTTTAGTACAAAAAAACAGTCAATTTTGATGTCAAATGGCTAATTGTTCACCCATCACCGCCCCTAATAACCGTAATTCGATTATATTAAATATATTATAATTATTTGAATTTGTACTTGATAGGGTTTACACAATACCGTCACCTAGGCTATTATGGTTTGCTGTAGTGATATGTAAATTACACCATATTCTGGCAAAACGGAACAAACCCTCTAATTTTAAATATACGAATTAATGCTATATTATTGCTCAAGAATCGCCCCATGTCCTGCAAAAAAGATCCAACCTACTACCTATATTCGTATGCCATCTATGAACCAACTAACGAAACACTGACAGAATATGACACATTTATCTTTCTTGCAGAAAAAAAAACAAAAAATATTTAAAATCTAAGAATTAAAAAAGAAATTGAGTTACCACCTTTCTCATAAATTAAAAGGTATTTGATACTAATTAATTAAAGTAATAAGTAAATGTTTACTTTCATTTGTGATTTTTTATTGACGTTTAACTTTAATTGCATTTCTCTCAGTTCGGTTGTCTTGTGGCTTGATTCCTTTATGCAGAATGCAGTCCAATTGAAAACAGAAAACATTAATACCTAGGCGGAACCCGAAGCAGGGAAAATGCAATGGAGTGTATGGGTAAATACACACACATTTTTGTTTGATATGCATGTTATTATTAAGTCAGTTAACACTATAATCACATCTTCTGTAAATCAAACACAAATGCAGTTTGAGCGGGTGCTTGCATGGCCAAATATTGCAGGAACAATACACACACACACACACACCTTTGCCAAATTAAATGTCACTTGTAATGGGTACTACAAGACCTCACCGACGAACGTTTATAGGAACGAAAGAATAACACTGGTCAACATGATTTTTGTCTCATGAGTACCAATAGTTGTACTTAATGCAGTTTTTGTATCGTGTTTTCAAATATATATTCGGCATTTCTCCGTCGCCCATAGTTTTTATTTCAATTTCAATTAATGGATTTAAATAATTATTTTTTAATAACAAACATTAAAGGGATTACGTCAAAATCAAAACATATACGTAGTGGTGTACCCTGACTTGCAATCTGCAATGACACGAGTTCCACACTGCGAAAAATTGCCCATACCAAAGCCTCCAGTACATGTGACACTAGATGAAGAGAGCTCAGATTCTGATGGAAGTAAGGAAGAAGAAGAAACAAATTTTGGTGATGCAAATTTTGGGCAAAGCTGTTCATCTGAGCCTCATTTATTGACCAAAGAAGATCTTGACGATCTCATACGAGATTTAAAGTTATCCAAAAATCAGTCTGGAATGCTTGGTTCCCGCCTAAAAGGATGGAATCTCTCGGAAACCTTACGTGATGGAGAAAAACCGACATCATATTTGAATTCAAGAGAAAAAATACTATCAGAATCACATATTTTTCTTTCTGAGACAAAAAAAATCTTCTTTGTTGCTTAGTGTAATTTTTTAAAGAACATTTACTTCCAAACATGTCGTTTATGAGTTCTCTCCATTGATCAAGTAACCAAGTCCTAATTAGTTGTATTCTGCGTCGTATGCCTTCACTCTGCTGTGATGGACGAGCAAGACCCGTTGTATGACCGGCGCCTTTTTTTTTTCTTTGGGGAGAGAAAAGGATATGGTGTATGAAACTAGAGTTGCCACCAGAGCTCAGCTGATTGCCTGAATTAATTGTACATTCCATCACATCAAACAGAATCGGACGGAGATATTAAAGCATGTAATTATCCACAGGGCAGATTGTATGGATACAAATATTGTAAATTGTCAGAGCGTGCTATAACATTTTCTTTTGCAATCAGTTATTTTTATTCGATATCCGAACCTTACATTTGAGTATATTAACTAGTGCGTAGAACTCTAAAAAATACGCGTTTGGAAATATAATTATGTTCATTAATGTAAAAGCCTTTCTGCTTAACTTATCGTACCAAAACGTTTGTCGAGTATCACTCGCCATATGGGAACACTACTCTGCATAATCTAAACGTCGCCATTCGCTTAAAATTCTGTTTTTAATTGTTTGTTCTGTTCCATCCTTCTAAACTCTCTGCATTATTTTTTCACCGAATTCTGAAGGTACTGAAGTTTTTATTAAACACCTCCTGAAAGTTCCAAGAAACCTTCCATACATCACGAGAAGAATATATACAATGAAAAATAATTTCAATTCTGAAGGAAGGAGTTGAACTAGCAATTAAGGAAATGAAAAATGGGAAAGCAACAGGAGTAGATGGAATTCCTATTGAATTGATTAAATGCTTGGGCGAAGGAAAGAAGGGAATTATGTTTATGTGCAGCAAGGTGAAGATATATATATATATATATATATATAAGAATAAGAAGTTTATGCAGTATTTGTTGACTCAAAAAAGGCCTTTCACAGAGTGGATTGGAATAAACACATGAGTATTTTGAAGAAAATTGGCGTGAACTGGAAGGAGAGGAGGCTCATAAGTAATATTTATATGAACGAGCGAATAAAAGTGAGGATTGGAGAAGAAGTGTCAGAAGGAAGAGAAATTGAAAGGGGACACGCAAGGATGTCCTCTATCACCTATTTTTCAACATCTACCTGGAATACCTAATGATGAACTGCTTCAGCAATACGGGAGGCATAAACATGGGAGGAAGAAGAATTAAGTGCATAAGATTTGCTATTGATATGGCTTTGCTAGCAGAAGAATCAATGACCCTGAGGTACATGCTGATGAAGCTAAATGACAGATGCGAGGATTATAAGATGAAGATAACTATAAATAAGACGAAGGCCATGATTATAGGAAAGAAACCAAGGAATATAGACATGGGGATTAACGATGAGGCCATTGAACAAGTAGAAAGCTTCAAATAGGCGTACTTGGGTTTTACTATCAGTAGAAACTTGAACTGCTATAAAGAAGCAAAGCAGAGGATAGCGATGATAAAAAAGAAAAGGCTAACAAGAAGAGAAGCATTTTCTGCGGACCTTTGCCAAAAACAATTACAGACGAGGCTAGTGAAGTGCTTTGTGGAGTTTAGCATTGTAAGGTGTAGATACATTAACATTACGACGGAATGAAGAAAATAGACTGGAAGCCTTTGAGATGTGGATATGGAGAATGCTGGAGCGTATAAAATGGGCAGACAAAGTAAAAAATAAAGATGTGCTAGACAGAGTGAGTGAAGGAAAAACAATGCTGGAACTCATAAAGAAGAAGTAAATAATTTGGACTGGCCACTGGCTAAGAAGAAACTGCCTGCTGACGGATGCCCTAAAAGGAATGGTTAACGAAAAGAAGGTTAGAGGCAGAAAAATATATCAGATGATATATATTAAAATAAATTGGTTCTATGCGGATACAAAAAAGAAAGGCTGAGTTAAGGAAAGAGTGGAGAATGCTGAGTTTGCAGTGAAAGATCTGCTCTTGGGGAGAACACATGTATATATAAGTTCTGCGAGTAAAGCTATCTTCACGTAGGGTTTACGACTTTATCTCTTTTTTTAGAAAAATGGGACAGCCTTGATCTCCTTTACCCCAAGGGTTTCCTAGGGCCTGTAGTGGGTTCACCTTAATTATTATTATTATTATTATTATTATTATTATTATTATTATTATTATTATTATTATTATTATAGACTCTATGTCCTGCTAGTAAGCCTTGATCTCCTTTACCCTATGGGTTTTCTAAGGTCTGTAGTGGAATTACTTTAGGTATTATTATTGTTATTATTATTGTTATTATTGTTGTTGTTATTGTTATTATTATTATTTTTGTTATTATTATTATTGTTATTATTATTGTTATTATTATTGTTATTATTAATGTTGTTACTATCATTGTTATTATTATTATTGTTGTTATTATTATTATTGTTATTGTTATTATTGTTATTATTATATTAGAGACTATATGTTTTGCGAGTAAAGCGGCCTTCACGTAGGGTTTTAATATTGTTACCATCTCTTATTTTTTTAGAAAGATGTGAGGAGCCTTGATCGCTTTTACCCTAAGGGTTTGATAAGCCCTATAGCGATATCACCTCCCTTATTATTATTATTATTATTATTATTATTATTATTATTATTATTATTATTATTATCATCAGCATTATTATTATTATTATTATTATTATCAGCATTATTATTATTAATTATCTGCTTCATTATTATTATTGTCAGCATTTATTTATTATTATTAATTATTTTCAGCATTAACATTATTATTTATTATTATTAATTATTATTACTTGTTGTTTTATTCATTACTTAGCCGTAGTGTAGTGGTTAAGGCACTGCGCTACAAGCCGGAAGGTCGAGGGTTCGAGTCCCTGTGGGGTCAGGATTTTTAAACTGACCCAAACCTTCTGGCGGCACTATCGCCCTGGGATCAGCCTCTGGCGGAAATGAGTACCAAACGCTTGTTCTGGGGGTAAAGGCGGCCGTCACGCAGGGCTGAAAACCCGGCAAACATCAAGTGCCGATTGCCCAGAAAAAGTGGGAGCCTTAATCTCCCACTACCCCAAGGGCCTCCTGAGGCCTGTAGAGGGATCAATTTACACTTTTTTAATTATTACTTATTAGTAATATATCAGTAAATATATAATTTTATTAGAGCATATTTGACAGTTTTTAAAAAGCATACTTTCTATTTAATGTTTCTAGAACATGCATTTTCTGAACGTAATTATAATTATAAATATGTAATATTCAAGTTTTAAGATCTTGAGTCAAACTTAAGTAGAGTTAAGGTTTAATATTGTCTGTCTCCTCTACATTTCCTTGAGGTTTGAGATATTGAATCGAGCGTGTTTTTGTGAGATTGCTGGATGTGAATTATGAAGTCTGGTGCTTACGTATGTCGATTTTATGTCGACGATATTTGAAAGATGTCTCTCTGTGATAAAAACACAGTTACACTTCATCATCTGGTGATGTTAGCAGATGAGAAACAATAAAAGTAATGAAAGCACGAGACCTCTCAGACTTTAAAAAGAGATATATCTTCAACTTGTCATTGCACGACTCAAGTTCATCAGTCACTACATACAGAGTGGAAATAATGTAAGTGCTCAGATTTTAAGTAGAAAGTCTTAGAACTGGGTCTATCTAATATATAAAAATGAATGTTCGTTTGTTTGTTAGTTTGTACTTTATTCGCGGCCATACCGTTGATCCGATTGTGATGGGGCTTTTTGCAAAATGTTCAGGAGATTCCCGGGATGAACATAGGCTATAAGAGAGTTGCGATACTCAACTCCCACACCCTTAAAACTCATCCTTTATAGTGGAAAACGTGAAAAAAGTAGTTCTTTGAATGTTTAAATGGCTTACACTACCTAAACCATAACAAATTCACCAAATTAATATACACAGAATTTGAATATCTTAGAAAGCTCTATAAAAAAAAGAAGTCTGCGACAGCATATGTTTATCTCTTATGGATAACTCACAATAACCATTTTTGTCTTTCATTGATGCCAAGAAGATCGAGACAAGTACGTAGATTCCTGTGCAAGCATAGCAGCACATGGTGGATATTCTTTTACAGATAACTCACAATAACGAATTTTGTCTTTTAGCTCATTTATACCAAGAAGGTCAACATAAGTAGATTCCTGGGCAACACCGGATAATCAGCAAGGGGAATCTTAAAATAATAACGATATACATTTATAATTAGTTTTCATTATACTTTTTCAACTAATCATAAGAAATACATTAGTTTTTGTCTTTCAGCTCATTTATGCCAAGAAGATCGGGATGAGTAGATTCCCGGACAATGCTGGGTAAACAGCATGGGGGTATCTAGAAGTAATTACGATATAAATTCTTCCCTCTACTTATTTAACTAAACATAAAACACATTAATGTTCGTATTTCAGTTTATTTATGTCAATAAGATCGGGATAAGTAGATTCCGGGCAACGCCGGGTGACACTGGTCAACATGATTTTTGTCTCATGAGTACCAATAGTTGTACTTAATGCAATTTTTTTATCTTGTTTTCAAATATGTATTCGGAATTTCTCCATCACCCACAGTTTTCTTTTTATTTCAATTTCAATTAATGGATTTAAATAATAATTTTTTTTAATAAACTTTTTTCGTCCATTTGTCCATTGTAAAATAAAACCAAATGAGTACACTCAGGAGATTTCAGCTATGGAAAAGAGATACGAAAGCAAATGGAATCCTAATATTCTGGCCGATTATTGTTGGGTCATCAAGAGGGATGCTCCACAGGCGAAATATAGCAGAAAATCGTCATTTCTTACTTTCTAAGTGAGTCCGAATGTTCGAATATTGTGTAGTTATGAATGTAGAAAATATTAAAGTGTTTGAAGTTATAAATTCCTGTCTCTCGGAAACCTTGCGTGATGGAGAAAAACCGATATCACATTTGAATTCAGGAGAAAAATTACTATCGGAATCACATATTTTTCTTTCTGAGACAAAAAAAAAGTTTATTTTTTGTTGCTCAGTGTAATAAGCATGGGGTATCTAAAATATAAATTTATAATTATTTTTTCTCTAACTTATTGAACTAAACATAAAAGCACATTAATTTTCATTTATTTGGCGTAGCAGCGCACGCCGGGTATTAGCTAGTATCAAATAAAAATCTCGTCAAGAATTTTAGTGTGAGATGTAGGCCTATTGTTTTCTCGAGAAAAATACAGAGATGTAATAGTTTTTATTTCTTTATAATACTCGTAAGTATTAACCAGAATTTTACACAGAGCATAATTAATGCTTTTTTTTGTATTTTTCAACCCCTTGCTTGTTTGAATTACGATAAAAAATGTTATTAATATTACGCAAGGAGTATTACAACCCCATATTATTTCAATAAAAATGCTAGAGAAAATTTGCTCCATTTTACGTTCTCTAAGTACAATATGACAAGAGTAGTTGACAACAGAGAGAAAAACAATCAAAACATTAGATTATATAGAAACTATACATTTTTTGCACGATAGTGCGTTTTGTCGTACTTACAGCAATGGCGACCATGTTTGAAAGTTCAACTTCCTACATTTAATAATAATGGGTATCATTGCAGCCAATGGCCATGTAGAAAGAACTGTTTTCATGTCTTACAAAAGTCTGTTATCGATGTTCCTATGTTTTTACACTGTAATAGGTGATATCGGTCGCAGTGCGGCCCACATAGTTTGCACTTGCACTTTTTTTCTAGGTTATGGTGCTTCACTGTTGTGCATATCCTGTGGTGGAAACCATGGACCGCGACTCTCATCACGGTGTGTCTCAGGTCATATCTGGCTGCTGTCCATTCCCTGTAGATCATCGCATCCGTTACGTAGAACTCAGGCCATATCTGTTCTCTCTTCTCGTTGAGTTCCCACAGCAGTTCTTGTAGGCATCTGTTGCCGGCACGAGAAGGTCCAGGTGGAGCTCTTCTATGAAGAATGGTTCCTTTGTCAGTATGTATGTTAGGCGTGAAGCCGTGTTTTCGGGGTTGCCAAACTAAATAACTATACTGTAATATTACAAACCGCGTGTGGGAAGTAAAACCACTGCCCTCTATGTAAAATACGTACAATGTATATACAAAAAATATCCAAAAGATAGTGTTAATATACATTACAGCAAACAAATCACTGCATTTCAAATTTACTGAAGTTTCTTTGAATCAATATAAAACAAACTTGCCGCCATTTTATCGGTAATATTGTCTCACGGCCTGCTGTTCGTCCTTCTCGTTCCTAATA